>PVKM010031484.1:0-16810 GCA_004027735.1 Carollia perspicillata | reverse complement strand
CGGGGGGAGAGGTTTTGATTGCGGATATCGAACCTAGGAGTCGGGGGGAGAGGTTCTGATTCAAAGCAAGTCAAACTGTTCTGATGAAGTGAATGGAAACGTGTTGAACAATCTACAATTTTGGTATCTCAGAGGAAAACACAGCTATGCAATCTAACACATACGTTCTTCAAGCTTCCTAAGACTGTATTTTGTATTCAGTCCTAAAATTGATTCCATAGGGAGGTAATCTAATTTTGAGGATGCACTTATACCTACCTTTTCAGCTGTTTTACATGTATTTGTGATTTAGAAATTTTATTACAAGTAACTATAAAAGCAAATTTCTTAAGTTTTCACTTCGTATCTCTATTTTAAAAATTTCACGCAGGGAATTCAGTACTACCCACGCAAGTGACAAGAAAACAGCTACGCGCCAGGAGGAGAAGGGCCGACAGGAACCAGAGCAAAGGCATGGGCTTCCAGAGCGGGAGGGCGTCACCCTCCACGGAGTCGGGGCCCGAGTCTCACCAGCGGGGCCCAAGGGACAGTGGTTACTTTGCAGTGCCCGAGCCGCGGGGACACTGACTAGACCTTTTCATTTCGACTGCAGTGTTCCACTGTTCCATGATGTATCAGTTTTCAGCACTTTTGAGACAAAACTATATTCAAAACTCCTTAGAAAAATCAGGCTACAACTTGTAACTGAAGCAGTGCTTGCCATTTAGATAGTCTACAGGACTAGGCTAAAGCATTTTATGAAGCATTAAAAATGCAGTAAAAGTTTAAAAACTTCACGTAATTAATCTTGTGTAAAACAACTTTTAACTTATCATTTTGTTGTGTGGTGCCTTCTCAATATAGAACTTTTTCCCCATCAAAATCTAATTACAGGCAACACTAGAAATACAGGAAAAGAAGACATACACGCATTTGTATATATTTATGTACATTTAAATATCTGTTTTTCTTATAATCATATCCAAAGGCAGCAACAAGAAAAAGGCCCAGTGTTCTGCACGGCCAAACCTGGCATCCCGGTAAGAGGAGGCCTCTCCACTAGTGGTGTAAGGGAGACTCACGAGACCTGCGCGTCGCCGTCCAGAAAGACGCAGGCCAGATGAGACTGCAGCAGTGCGGCCTGCACAGGGAGCTTCAAACCAGATTACCTAGTGCGAGTCCCTCCTCCCGCTTACCCTCACCGAAAAGTCTCTCTCCTCACCTTTTCTACTTCTCCCGACTTCTAATTATGTGGCGAAGGGTCTTACGTCATTAGGAGTTATTATGGAATTTCAAAGAATAATGTTCTAACTCCAAACACTAGCTTCCGCATCGTCACCAATGAGATCCTCTCTCTCGCTCTCATGCTCTCATAAAACCGGGAGCCCCGCTTCACGCAGTGCTCATAAGCCCCCCACCGCCGGGGTGAGACGCTGACAAGGTCGCCTGGCTGCTGTTACCGATGAGTCATCTCCGAGGGCGATCTCTGCACCGGCAGCTCCGGCGTGGCCCCTGAGCCTCTTAGGAATACACGTTTGTGGGCGCTGCCTCAACCCAGAAAACCGGGCTCTGGGGACGGACCCAGAAACCCGTTTGCCCAGCTCTTCGGGTCGTGGGAACCCCTGCTGTAGCTGGAACTTATGATCAGGCTACTGCGTGCAGTTTCACTCGGACTCGGCCACGAAGATCTGTGTATGTGTTGTTCATGCCGCTTTCACGCTACGAAGGCAGAAGTGAGCTGTTGCAACAGGTGCCATGTGGCCCGCAGGAAAACTGGAATAGTAAACCTACTATCTGCCCATTTTCAAGGAGGCTGCTGAATCCTGTTTGTAACCCCAGGGAAAAAGCTGGGATAAACAAGGGGGCTGGTTCATAACCGATTAAGAAAATAAGCTGATAATATCACTGCCACTTACATTATTCGTTGTGTTTCTGATGAAAAGTCGACATATCTTCCAAAAATAAACTTAAGGTCCTAGAATTTCAACAAGAAAAAAACAAGTAAGGAAGTCCAGCAAAAAAATAAATAACGTAAAATAATAAAATTTATTTGTAAATGTCAACCTACCTTTTCTTGAACGTGTTTAGCTAAATTCTTTACATAAATTCTACAGTTTGGTTCACCAGGTTCGTAACTTCTGAAAACCGAAAGTGTTTCCATTTCTTATTCAAAAACAAAACAAGGAAGGATATAAAGTTAAGATATTTTTATCAATTTTTTAAAAACCTAAAACATTCAAATATAACTGTGAAATAGACAAAATAAGCATTATGAAAATGTTAAAACCATAAAAATTAAAAGTAATGTTACTGATGGGATAAAAATAACCATTAAAAATCTGAATTGATAAGGGGAAATAAAGTATCAAATTTTCAGGCATCTAAAATAACTAAAATTTATCCAATACAGTATCTACTTGGAGTTCCTCTTAAGATGAGTTACTTTACTAAAAGAGACTGAACTAAATCAATGTTACCAATTGTTGGTATAACTGCTTTGCTTAAAGTCAGTTTCCCAAATCCCTGGGCGCCAGTGTATTCGAAGGTAAGAACGGGCACTCACACCTAACACCGGAGTATTTCAGACAAACGCAGCTCCGAATCCCTGCACCAGTCCCGCTCAGTGTCAATACTCCGTCCCCGGCAGCAAGATGTCCTGTGCAGCAATGCCTGGTAGGAACCTATTTCCCATGTTACAGGAGCAACTGTGAGGTGTCCCATGTCAATATGAAACTCCTCAATATCTCCCCAAAATATATTTAAAAAATAGGAAAAAGCCCTTTGGAAGTAGAAAACTCTCATGTTAAGATATGAAATCCTGAAAAACGGACCTCCAATCACCAAACAGTTACAACTGTTGGTTTTAAACCAACGAGGGCTGTGCCCGAGTCTCGGGCCTGTCGTCGGAATGGCAATCTCCAGATTGCGGCCACCGGCACTCGTTCACGATGTTGCAGAAAACATTCAGGAAAAAACAACAGTGTTTCCGAATGTGCATCGGAACGGTACTGACAGAAACTTCCCTCCCCGTGAAGTCTGGGCGTTGAAATCGGGGAGCCAAGACTGTTAGCTGAGGGATGCTGTGAAGGCCGTGCCTGTGGTAAGGAGCAGGGAGAGCTCTGTGGTTCTGACTCTGAAGGGTGGGAGAACGGTCAAATGGAGTGAGTCCACTTCGTGCGCGTACCTTCTCTGGAAATCCGGCCCTTCTCCAGCTCCCTCCTGGAAATACACTCCGATGGCATCTCATCGGAGTCTTCTCTGCTTTCCTCTGCGATGTTCACGTTAGGTTGGGGGAAGATTTTTCCGAACCCTACACTGGAGGCATCCACCTCAGCCGCAGGCGAATCTGAGAGTTAACCAACAACAGCCATTAAGAACCTCCCCCCGAGCGGTCTGCGGGTGTGTGGACTTGAACTGCACAGGGTCAAAGCGTGAACCTTCCAGGGCTCGCGGGCCACGTGGCTCCCATCGTGACCCTTCGGCTCTGCCACGGTGACTCGAGAACAGCACCAATGACAGCAAACAGCCCGCGGTTGCTTCGCGTTGCATTTGGGGGGCCTGGGAAGTGGGGAGGAAATGAACCCATTTTCTGCACACGGGGAGGGCAAAGGCAGGGTCACGGCTCTCCATGTGGAGGAAGGCGTGCAGGCCGTGACCACTGCAGCAGCTTCGCCGATTCAGCGGGGCCGCAGTGCAGGCCTGCCTTGCCCACCCGTCTTTAGTGCAGGTGTGGGCTGAGGAGCCAGAAAAGCATCCAGTGAGACACGTAGGTGGCGACAGAGAGGCGGAGCGTGTGTCGGGGTGGGGGCGGGACAGCAATCAGTGCCTCATTTAACCTATTAACACCTGCGTGAAAAACTGCGCTCCATCAAAGAAGTTCATAATTGTGAAAGGCACTCTGCTAATGGGATGTGGTAATTCAGGGTCATTTATACAATGAGTGTAAAGATGTCACAGTGCTGCACCGGAACACTGGGAAACAGCTATCAGCCTTCTCCAACGTGACTGCGGGATAAACATCATAAAATAAGACACTCCTACTTGAATATACTAAAACAATCCATTAAACCTCCACTCCCAGAAAGAAATAAAAAAAGTTAACCCTAATTTTCATCATACAGGAAGTTAAGAAAAAGAATTATTTGCATACTTAAGAAATTACTCATGCAATTAGGAAAATTAAAAGCATTGTAAATTTTTTATTTTAGATAACAACATTTAATGGATTTGACTAATGAAGCATGAATATTAGCTTTGGGAAACATTAATCTGGCCTGGCAGAGGGCATCAGGAAGGCGGAGAAAACCCTCGCTGCACCACCTGCAAACAGACAGACTCTCTGAAAAGCTGTGAAAAGGTGCAAAGAACACGCTGCAGGGAAGAGTGTGAAACTGGACACAGGTCCCCGGTGGCCACGGCCACAGACAGGGGCCAGGCGACATGGCTTCTGTCCTGCTTCAAGGGCACGGCTTAACACTGAGGCAGAACAGGAAGCCGGTCTCCCTGTCATTACAGGGCTAAGCCCTTGGCTAAATGAAGCTTAAAAGTATAGAAACGAGAGGAGAAAGAAAAGCGCGCAGAGGGAAAAATACAGACACTGAGACGAACAGGCAAGGAGCCGGCTGAAACGGCAACGCACTCTCACCAGCTGCGGGAGCCGGGACTTGGAACCAGCGAGGGCTTTCTGTTCCCGCACCGCAGTGCCCGCCAGCGCTGCAGCCACCCGAGCAAAGACACGCGTCCCTGCATTTCCCGTGACAACAAAAAAGGGAAACCCCCTCGACGTCTGCCGACAGAGCACGAGTAGATGGAGAGCGACACGACTACGCCACTGAGGGTCGGGGGCCGCAATTAGGTAACACACACGCTTTCACGCTCCGACCTGACCAGCTACGCCCACTGCACTTCAAACTCCGAAAGCGCAGTGACCACGTCTGACTTGCCCTCCCAGGCTTCGCTCAGAGCCCGTCACGCTCTGTGCTTCCCACAAGTCACTCCTGTGTGGATGATGAACCCTGCGCACAGAACAAGGTCCGGAAGGAGCTCTACGCACCGGACTGTGAGCGGCGGCTTTTTCTGAGTGGTGGAGTGGGGCACGGCGGGGTGTGCAGTGCTAACTCCTAAAACTTGTACTTTGCACGCCCTTGTTTCAATTACATTCTCTATGAACTTGTATTATTTCCAAAATTTAAATAAAAGATTTAAAGGACAAAGGAATGCCCTTATATTATCAAATTAAAGCCTAAAATAAGCGGGGAGAATATCTGTGATTTCGATGAATTATCCTTACACTTGAAACAGCATCTTGGTAAACAATCTCCCATGTTTACATTTTTAGAAAGTTACATAAACTCTACAACTCACAAGATAGTCCCACAAGATAGTCACGGTACTGTTTTCTAACCAACAACACTAACAAAGCCACTATCTAATAAAACCACCGAACATCACACTTAACAAGCAATACGAAAGTCGACTCAAGAACTTCTTCTATTACATTTTAGTGTAAACATCAGCACAAGCCAGATTACATTTCGCCCTGGAGTCCATCAATACCAAAATGCAAGTGACATTCTCATTATTAACTGAGCACCAGTTTTAATTTCATTAAAAAAAGTTCAAAATGGGTAATAGTCCCTGATATTGAGGAAGGCCTAATTGCATATTTTAAACAGTCCACAAAGACCAAGACAGAAACACTGCACACAAAATTTATTCTAGCACAACACGCGGAGTGGGAAGACTATTCACACAGCATATTAAAGAGCTAGACATGCTTACCACGATTCTGTTCTTCACAAGGGGGCTCCTTTTCTAAGTCTTTCCTTAGTGCAGCGGGCACGTCGGTATTTATATGGAATTCGATTTTTTTGCTCCCCACGGGCTGGGGCTGATCGAACACGTCCGACGGGGACAGCACGGGGTGCACGCTGCTGTGTGGGAAGGACCGACAACCGCGGCGTTACTTTGTAACCGCAAGTAGGATCCCCAGGGAAACATCACTTCCTCTCGGCTGTGCGTTTTGGAAGGTAACACTGGAAGGCACTCACACCACAGGCACTACACAAAGTAAACCTTCCGTTTGGTACATCGGTAAACCCCAGCACGTGCCCTGCTACTGGCACTATTCCATCCCAGTTTAGATGGACAGACAAGCAGACTGGAGAGATGCTAAGGAATTGCATCCAGTCACTCAGGAAGTGACAGACAGCACGTGAGGACCACTGGGTCTGAACTGAAGGTTATCTGAGGACATGCAATGAAGGCTCATTCTACATTTAATATAAACCTTTTGATATAGTGTATCATATACTATACGACACAGCTGTCCAATGGAGTAACTAGTGAACGCTTAAAATGTCGCTGTCCAAATTAAAATATGCTCTAAGGATAAAATATACTCCAGACTTTGTTAACGTTGTACAAAAAATGTAAAACATCAATAACATTTTATACTAATTACATGCTGAATAATATTTTACATATAATGGGTAAAACATATAATGAGTAAAATAAAATATGTCATTAAGATTAATTTCATCAGTTTCTTTTTATTCTTTTATTGTAGCTATTAGAACATTTAATTTGGTTCACATTCTTTTATTTTTAACTGCTCAGGGCCCCTACAGAGATTAAATGCATGAGACTGGTGTGAAGACAAACAGAGGTAGGAAAAATACTTTAGATGAAATAAAAACAAGGATTAAAAACTCATTCCTTTAAAAATAAAAAAAGATAATTTTAGCAAGCTGCTTTCTCAATTCATGAAGTTACTTACAAATTCAAGGGAAATTTACATTGTAGAAAAGTTAAATGACACTAAAATTGCAATGGATAGCAATTTTATCTGATTAAGATATGAAAGTACATCAGACTGCACAGCGAACAGGCGAGCAAAATTTCTGCCATAACTGTGTTACACAGCGCGAATAGAGCGAGCAGACAAGCGCATACACAGCCCCTATTCCGGAACCCAGATCAACGTTACCTGTGTGAGACAGATACCGGTGCATTCAACAGGTCCTTTATTTTCCGCTTTTTTCTCACCTGGCGCTGCTTTATTGGCCTTGGTCTTTTGGGCTGAAGATTTGCTAATTCCATTAGTTTGGCCATTCTGCATTGGGGAAGGGAAAGCAAAAAAATATGGTTCCTTATGTAGAGCCGTAACTATTCACCACTGTTCCCATCCACCTTAAAATTGCACCTGGCTTTAAAAATTACAAAAGAATCCGCATGCTATAGGTGTGATTCCTAAGCAATCAATTAAGACACACTGCACCTGACAAAAGAAGAGGCCCTAACTCTCCTTGCTCGACCTTCAGCTTAGTTTGAAGGAAGTGGGAACTCACTTAATGTACCTTCTAAGGGTGTCACTATAAAACTTACTAGCTGCCCTCCACGATGGCCAGAGGATGCAAGCAGGCGAGTGGGACACACCGACACACTCTGGGCAACCTCACTGCTCTTTCCTGGATGGCCATCCGCAGGCCTTGCAAACACGGAAAATACTGTGATGCAGATTCTAATTATTAAAGGGAACCTGGAGTGAAGTGTTTTTCTCTAAGAGTATTCGTACATAATTGTTGCAAATCATTATAGCACCAAGGAGCTTATTCGAGGACAAAGTTTACAAAGGCGATACTCTGAAGCAGGCTGTAAGTAACAATCACAATGTGACAACTGATACATTGTACACGGTTTATCTCCATTCCGAGTCCTATTTAGAAAAAACAGCCCTTCTCCAGGCTCTTGTATCTTGTTCAGGGCCGGACTCTTGTTTCCACAGAGCAGACGCTCCGAAACCGCTAATCACGACCCTACCTCTCCAGAGTCACAGGGGTGCAATTTAAAAGCAAAGCGAACGTGCACACAATAAAACGCAGGGAAGGAGGGCTGCGTGGTTTAACCGAGACTGATGCCTTTTGTCCTACACAAGGAAACAGGTGAGCAGGCGCTATACGCTTACAGCCTTAACAACCACGGTTAACCAAGACTTTTACGAGGAAACCCAGGTGTACAACACACACGTCTACGTTCATATACTGCTCGTCCAAACTACACGAAGTCTCAACAACAGCGCCAGGCTTATGTGTGGTAATCAACACGTATTTGCTGAACGAATAAACACCATCTTTTTCCCCCATTTCCAGAAGGTTACAGGGAAACATGAAACAAGAGACTGGTTCATGCAAAGAGTTGGCTCTTCTCAGGACTCCGTAAACATAATGGCACAAAGACAAACCAAAAGGCTTGGGCCAGTCCACACGTAGCATTTGTACTCACTGCCATTATTTTTATTAAAAAAGTACACTTTACAGAGGATAATGACCCAATGCAACACACCACACTGTTCTTTCTGTAGTAGCAGAGTAAGTTACAGTCTACCAGGAACTGCGGGCCTTCCTACGTCTCTACTCAAGACAGATGCTCCACGCACCCCACTATGTAATTTCAGCAGCGCCTACACGTTGGTTTGAACTCTTTCCCTAGAAAGAGGATATATACTGAGCTGCTACTTAAGTCCAAGTTGACACAATCATAATAAGACTGCCGACCACTTGTCTATGTCGCCCAGGTTCCTGCATGGGTTCTGACGCAGGCCAACCACTACTCCTGCCCCTGCCTTCTGCGTGGAGTTCCCTGACTTCCCCGCCTTCTGCCCGCACCGGGCTTCCAGGCCAGGGACTGGCGGACTGCAGCCCCAGGGCCAAACCCACCTGCCCGTTTCGGCGAACGGGAAGGGGTCTGGAACACAGGTGTGCTCACGCCTTTAGGAATCGTCTAGGGCTGCTTTCCCCCAGGACGGAACTCGCTGGCCCTAGAAAGAAAATGTCAGTGCTTCCTTTTCCAGGCTATGCCATGGATCACGTAGCTGAACATTATTAACAGCCTACTGCTCTCCACCAGAATTTTAAATAACATGTGTAGATCATCTAGAATGCCAACTAAAAAACAATTCATTTGCAGTAGTTTTTAAATAGTTTTTTAAATGAAATCCTACGGAATGGCTCTAGAAATTTTTCTGAGGTGAATAAATTCCAAGGGAAAAAGCTGAAAAAATATGAATATAGTCTAGTATTCTCATTCTTGCTATTTGACATGTTTCCATTCTAGAAAATCTCCACAAACAAAAACTGGGGAACGATGACTCGCCGCCCCTAGGGAAGTTCAGGGTCAGGGTCCTGTGAGCCTCTGCTCCTGACTTTCCAGGGGCTCCCGACCCAGACACACCCTGTGTGATGTGGGTTCCATGCAAACACACCTCACTGAACACTGACTGTTACTGCGCTGCCACGGAGCTCTCAGGCACCGGCACCTCCTGCCCGAACACACTTATCTAACACACACCTTCTCTCCGTTGCAGCGTCCTTGACCTTGGAAACATTAGGCCACACTTCTACACTATGCCTGGGGACCATTTTAAATGGCAACACCACCAAACCAACAGCACAAAGGTGGGGACACGTGGTACTGGACAGACAATGAAAAGGAGCCCTGTTTACAGGACGAGAGCCGAGGCAGGAAGGCAGGGGTCACCTGTTCTACCTTACCTTGGAAAGTGTGTGTCAGACTACTCAAAACTGCCACCGTCCTGTGCCTGCCCGTGGCCTCCAAAGACCAAAAAAGCACCGCGCCCACTGACTTTGGAGTCACGAACAACTTTTAGGAAGTAGGTGAGTCCACAAAATGAGGATCAGCTGTACTTTATAATGCCAGTCATAAATTGGAAAAATCGCTCATAATCTGAAAACTTCTCCTTATGTCTCGATATCTAGTCTCAGATCTTAATCTATCGCCACTACATGCTCGAGGGGCTGGGGCTGGGGGTGCACAGACTCTAATGGCGAGTTACGAAGAATCCTAGTACAATAGGACGAGCAAGGGACTCTCTCTCTGCCAGTCTGTGCTTTGGGAATCGACGTGAATGCTCGAAACCGCAGACCTCTGCCGGTCTTCCTCGTCGCTGCTCTCGTACTCCGACTCCAAGCTGGACAGCTCCTCGTCCTCGTCCGGCAGGGGGGGCTCCTCCGGCGGCCGGGGGGAGGCAGGTGGCAGAGGGGCGTGCAGCGGCAGGTAGTCTTCACACTGGACAAGGACAACAGAAGCGGCCCCTGGTGGTTGCAGAACAGGACGGCCGCCTCGTTCGGACGCAGGATGGCCGTCTCCGCACCTCGGGACACTCTCTCTCACACCCGGCCCCGCAGTGGCGGCCAGCCCACCGGGGAGGTAAACTCGGTTTCTTCCCCCGGCCCCGGCCAGATGAACTCCCCCAACGTGCCTGGCCGTTAGAGTGCCCCGCGGACCTGGGTGTCCGCCGGGGCTGCTGGCCTGCGGCCCCTCCGCACGTAATCCTCCCCATTCTATATCTGCAGGCTACGGGAGGATGACCCCTCCAGCCCGGGAACGCACGCAGGGGGCCAGCTCAGGGCTCCCTCTAACGACTCAGTGCAGCGGGACCCCACTCCGCCCTGTTCCGCCCTGACGTGAGCAAGAAAGAACATTTTGTGCCGAGTGACTGAGACTTGAGCTCACTTGCCCCCGCAGCGTGCGGGCACGGCGGCGGTACTGGGGTCGCGGGGGACGGCTGGGAAGCTAACGGTGCCCACTAAGAGGAGCAGCCGGCCCACGGAGCTCAACGGAAAGGCACGTTCTCCACTTGCACGCCGGCTGTCAGGCCCTTCCTAAAGAAGCGCTAGGGCAGATCGCGGCCAGAATTCCTCCACAGCAGACAGGGCCGACGAGCTACACAGCTGGTGAGTCTGCAGCGCAGTGGAGGCTGATAAGCAGCAGCAACCTCCTTCCGCGAGTGGGTCCCTCCCGGCAACGCGAGCGGAGCAGCAGGAAGTTAGAGCGGCATGTCCCTCAGCAAAACGTGACTGTCCCACAGGGCGGCTCCGTGTCCGGGTCCCTCCCGCCCTCCCTCCCGGGTCTCCACTCCACTCTGACGCCATCGCGTCAACTTCACACGTGCGCCTATTCTCAGGGCGCAGTGCCAGTCACCGGCACCGCACAGGTAAGATCTAGCCTCGGCAACCCCACCTCTGGCGGAGACACCTGGAGTCCTGAGAATTCTAAGAGCGGTCTTACCATGGGAGGTCGCGCAGTGATTGGTCCGAAAGGCGTGGGCAAGTTCATTTTATTCATGAGATGCAGCACCTTAAAGGGAGGAAACATTCACAATCACTCAGGAAACTGAAGCCCCACCTCGCACAGCTGCGTACGTAAAAACGCCCCATCACACTGCGGATCACGTGGGCACGGCGGCCGGCAGACCGGGCTCCTTCACTGCCCGGCCGGGCTGGGACGAGGCCCCGGGCCTCTCGGGAGACTGGCCTTCCCCAAATGCCCGTCGCCTCGGCAGGCATTACCCTCCTTATTAAAATGCGAAGTCTTCTGAAATGTTATTTCCCCTGATGACTGTGAAATGAGTGAACAGAGGGAATGAAATAAGAAAACAAGCATCACCTACACACAGGGGCAGTGCTTCAGAGAGCACCCCACGGCAGCCAGCGCTCCCCAGCCCCTGCCTGGGCCCCGCTATGCCTTTCCTTTCAGAAACACTCTCTACGCAAAGGTGTGTGCTGACTGACGCACAAAGAACCACTGGACATTATGTTTCCTGAACAGCCTCATGTGTATTAGTGTCAATACTGAACATGACGGTCTGCTTATCTGTAGTAATGACAAGACAGGCGGAGTGTCTGCAGCCCCGCCCCCGATTCGTACACTAGACCCTGACCCCCAACGCACTGGTCAGGAGACACAGGGTCTCTGGGAAGTAATTCGGGCACGTGGCAGAGCCCCGGGAGTGCGATCAGTGTCCCTCAGGAAAGGGGCCCCTGCGGGCCCCCTCACCCGCTCCTGGCCATGCGAGGACACAAAGAGAAGCGGCCGTGTGCGGCCAGAAGAGGCCCCGCACCCAGCCGAACAGGCCCCCGGCCTCGACCGCCTACACTCCGGCCCCTGAGAAACAACTCCTGCTGTCTGCAAGCCGCCCGGTCCGCGGCACCTGGTTACAGGAGCCTGAACCGGGACACCTTTAAAGTATCGTAGCATCACCGCCCGTCTGGACCAGTCTAATTAACACCATGTGGAAAAGTAGGAGAATCAGCAGGAGACTCAGCACAGCAAGGCGTACAAGCATCTCCCTGGACGGAGTTGGTTTCGCTCCACCCACCTGCACGTAGAACTTGGGCACGCTTGCCAGCGCGTTCACTATGTTCGCCAGGATCGTGCTCGAGGGCGGCGGGTACACGTACTTGAGGCACGAATTCAGGGGAAAGGTCAGCCTAAAAACATGTTAAATGACAATGTTTCACCGGGTTTCATATCAGCAACTCGTTTTAGGTCATCTGATAACATATCAAATTGCTCTACACTTGCTTTGTGCGTAATAGATCCAAATAAGGACATTTAAGAAGAAACCTGCCTTCTGAGTCCATTAAAGAACACTAAGGTGCTTCCTATCAGGCCTTACCTTGTAGCTCTGAATATTGCCATGGAAGCAAATTCAGTGACAAATTCTTATACCTCGAAATGTGTCATCAACAAATTAATAATATACACAACAAAATATCCCTTTAAAATCATACCATTTGTCAGGCACACACAGAAACCCACCAGTGCAGCAAACTAAAAGAACAGAACATAAAACAGAACATAAACAGCAGAGGCGCACCCGTGGCTCGGTGCGATTCCGTTTTCCACAGTCAAACAGCCAACTTCCTTCCTTTCTTTTTCCTCCTCCTCAGGCTCCTCGGACCTGGAACACAATGAAGTCCAAGTTCATCTGACCGTTAGAAACAGGGTGAAGAACTGGGCACGGAGAAAGCATGCCCTTCCCACACACGGCCTTAGGAAAACGGCACCAAAACAAATAAAACTGCGCGCCTTTCTCAGGCTCACGCCAGCGATAGCGAAGGACAAGAGAACCGACCCTTACCGGGCGCCTCCCCTGCTGCAGACAGGGAGCGAGGCACGCCGCACCTCCACGCACTCGCCCTGCCGGCCTCCGAATGTGGTATGAGAGACCGCAGACCCTGAGGAGCCCTGAGGGCCTCAACGGGTGCACTTGAAAGGCTTTACGTGCACCAAAATCACCTAAAGCGTTGGTTAAAACACAGGCTTCTGGGGCCCTACCCAAGCCCCCAATTTCTAATTCTGCAGGACTGGGTTAAGGCCCAAGAGTCTGTATCCCAGTCAAGACCCTGGAGGGTGCAGCGGGTCCAGGGACTAGTCTTTGAGAACTGTGGGTGTAAAGCGAATTTGCAACAGTTCTGTAACTGCTGGGAGTTACGCTGGGAACCAAATTCTAGGCTTTGATGCCCAAGGCCAGGCCTAGTCGTGACACCGCTCTCTGTGATACAGCGAAGACTTTATCCTGGTGGCCTTCCCCCACTCCAAGTCCAATGCTTTTAACCCCATTCTCTTCCCACTTCACATCAATTCCTAATATTCAATCAACTCCTAATGCACAATTAGAGACAAAAATAAATACACTGTCTTAATGTACTGGATTCAATTAGAGTTCTGTCATTTATTGTTTCGAATTATTTACTTGTTAGTCTGAAAACAATGCAATAGCAACACAACTGATTAAAAAACACTTTGAAATGTCAGGAAAGCCTAACATCTACTTACCTTTTCTTTTTTTCAGTGCCTGAAGAGGGACATGGGGAATGAACTTGATCTTGCTCTTTTGCAAACTCAACAACTAACGTATGACCTAAAAGTTTCAGCTGGTGGAGTCTCGTCAGTGCCTTCGGTTGGAAAAAGAGAACAACAAAGTTGGTAACTGCAGCAGAGAGTACCTGTCACAGACCATCTGCACTACACACGTTCATGGTCAATGCTGTCATGGCTTCCTGGGCTACTCCTCCTCACCCATTCCGAACCTCAGGCCGCCAGGCTCACTGCCTCCTAAGAACTGCGTCCTAGCACTCAGCAAAGCTAAAATCGGGTTCAGTCCAGCGCCGCCCAGTCCCTGGCAGCGGAAGACGGTTAGAAAACCAAGCACGATGAACCTGCTCGGTCTCGCTTCAAACTCAGGACCACGGCCACGGATCCGGGGGTGGGCCAGAAGGAGGCCGCCCCACCGCATGCTGTGCGAGTATTCTGAGTCCATCTCTTCTACCGACCCCTCTGCATTCCTCGGCCCCGCCGTACCCCTGCCCTGCTCTTTTAGCCTCGGACCTTGCTTCCTGCTTTGAGAAGACTCACGCGAGCGACGAGAACTTCTGACCTCACCCTAACCCCCACCTACCAGCATTTGCGTCCACACCTTCCACCTTCCAGCTGTTACCACGATATCAACTATCCATGCTTTCTTCTTTGTCCAACGGCTCGGCTTGGATGCTAAACCCCACCCTCTCTCATCACTCGGGAGTCTCTCCTCTACCCTCTAGAACTGTTCGGGGCTGTTCTCACCTCCGCTGCTAGTCCCCTGTTCTCCAGGGGATCGTCCGTGTGAGTGTACACCACGCTCTGGTTTCCCCCACCCTATTCTTTTCTTCAGCTAGTGACCCTCTCTACCACCGCCCCCCCGAAGAACCGCTAGGCCCTCCGTTGAAAGCCCCCCTCCTCCCACTCAGCTGCAAACGCACCCCCTCGGGCTCAGGCCTTACTCCGTCGGTGCACTGCTGGTCGGAGGCAACAACAGATTCCTCGCTGCCAGCCGGTGGGCCCGGCCAGCCCCATTTCACTGCATGTAACACAGTTGCTCTCCCCCTCCTCACACGTTTCCACCTGCTGGGTCAACACCATGCTTTCCCATAGGTTTCTTTCACTGGTTTCTACTAATTTCTCCGGCTTGTGCCTTCTCAAACTCTGCATATGGGCGTACTCCAGAACTCTGTTACTGGTCCTCTACCTAAGTTCTCGGTGATCTCAACCAGCACCATCCCCACACTGATGACTCCGTTTATAACTTCAGCCCAAACCTCCGCCCTGCAGTCCAGGAACACACACCCGAACTACTGGACAGCTCCCCTGGGCTATCACCTAGCAGACCCCTGGAAATCAGCACTTCCGAAACGGAACCAGTCATCTTCTCTCCCTCTCCCCCAGAGGTTCTCCACCTGGAACCTTCCCCATTTCAGTCTCTGGAACTCCAGTCTTCCACGTTCATGCCTAAAATCTGGGAATCACCTTTAACCCCTCTGCGTGTTGCATATTCAAGCTCAAGAAATCCTGCCTGCCTCTACCTTCGTCACATATCCCGAATCTAACCACTCCTCCCCCTCTCCGCTGCTACAACCACCCATCTCCTCTGGACTGAATTAATCCTGTGAACTCATCCACAATACTCCTGTGACAGAGTCCCTGTCTCTGCTCTTCCCGTCCAGTCTCAGCACCACAGCCCAAGCGGTCCTTTCCAATACTTAAGTCGTATTGTGTTACTGCTTCACTGAAAACGCCCCAGTGACTCCCCATTTTACTCGGAGGGAGTGCCAGGGTCCCGACTGTACCTACGTATGCGACGCACGTTTCCTCTCTACCTCCAACCCAGTGACCTCCCTCATTCTGTCTGTCTGGAATGACACCGGGTCCTGGCTGTCCTCTGCCCGCAGTGCACTTCCCAGACGTGCCTGAGCCGGCCCCCTTCACCCCCTTCGCCCTGCTGCCTGAGCGTGACCCCGCCCAGCGCTCCGGGCCTACTGCTTTCCTCTTCCTTTCACAGCGCTTATCATTTTCTGAAATGTTATGCAATTTATGGTCCGTCGTCCCTCTGGGAACCTGATCCCCAGTGAGGGTGCAAACCCGCTGTTCACGGAGGTGCCCCAGGACCTGCGGCAGCGTCCAGCACACAGGGGGCACTCGGTATGCTTTGGACAGATGGAACTGTGGGCCTTAAGTGGGACCATAATTTTGCTCTACCACTTCTAAGCGTCCTTATTTGACTCCTTCATCACACAAAACCAGTTTTAAAATGTTTCGGTGGTTTTCAAGCCCCCAAATCAACTTCTTCACAGGCAGTGAACCGTCCACCACCTGAAACCCAGGTACGTAAGCCAAATGGTTCATCCCTCCTCCTCCTCTCCGACCGAACGCCACGCACACTCCTCTTTCCAGGGAGTTAAAGTTCTTCATTTTTAAGGTCGACTCGCTTCCCTCTCCCTTTCAGCTGTTTACCTTATTCTTAAACATTTCTCTCCCTTTTTTTAATCAATCAGTCAAATGCACTCCAGCTTAAAGGCCGATCACTGCCCCACCTTCTCGTTTCTTCTCTTTTCTAGAAACAGTTCCCAAAGACACTGCCTGGCTCCACGTCCTTTCCCCCCTGCGAATCGTGAGCCTAACATAAGGTGGTTTTTATCACCATATTTTACTGACAATTTTTATGCTCTATAAAAAACATGTCTCTGAAAAATACTCCTGTGTGTTAAAAAATATATACGTGAAAGTCTTCCATAATCCCACTCTCAGATAAAGACATTCACTGACAATCTGGCACACAGGTCTGCTACATGTTTTTCTACGCGCAAACTAACAGGGCAGTGGGACAACAGTAGGTTGGCCCACCTCCTTCGCTGGCCAGTCTTCGGGCACCGTATCCCTTCACCCGGTTAAAGGAACTCCACTTCGGACCCTGCCTCAGCTCTAGGGCCGTACTTTTAACTGCTTTAAGAAGATCTCCACACAAGTAGCCCACTGACTCCTCAAAGTCAACAACATTTGAATTCCTATCTACCTTTACGAGCACCCTCTGAACCCTGTCCCTTCTGTCAGCGACGTGATAACCCAGTGACTCAGTTCAGACATCGCAAAGCCTCCCCTCTTCTCCTTCAGCCTCTGCAGGGATCACACGACCTACAAGCTCGCCCTCTGCCAA
>PVKM010031483.1:0-16793 GCA_004027735.1 Carollia perspicillata | reverse complement strand
GATGGCATTTCTTTCTCTCTCTCCCCTCTTCCTTTCTCTCTAAAATCAATGAACGTATCCTCAAGTGGGGGTTTAAAAAAAAGGGCGCAGAGGTCACAGCCTGGAGCCGTTCCTCGTAGCTGAGTACATGGGAGGTATGTATCTACATGCGTATTTGACAAGCCCTGAGCACCCGCTGCGTGCCAGGCACCTGCCACACGCACACAGTGGGGTTCACAGCCTAGCAGGGAGACACACAAGAGAAGGGGCAGGGCCCGATTCATGGGTGTCAAGGTAAGAACGTTCAGAACTGTAGCGAGTTCTTTTATGAGTTTATTTGGACCAAACTGAGCAAGATCTCAAATACTCCAAAAGTGACAGTTTTGTCATTCCTTTTACACCTTTGGAATTAAGAAGGGAACATACGGTGGGCCCAGCAAGTTGCGTAACCAGTCCAAGGAACAGACGAGCAACATGTAGCGCGACAAATGCCAAAGCAGCGAGGGCGCAGCGGAGGGCCCCCAGCGCAGCCTCCTCACGAGGACAGGCTCTCCCGGCCGAGTCCTGGAGGGCGAGCCGGAGATGCCGAAGGAAGACGTTAACAAAAATGCCAGAGGAAATTAAAAGGGAGCTTTGTTCATATATGATTTGCAAATCAGGGACATGCCCGGGGCATACACCAAAGACATGTACCAAAATGGAGTGGAAATTTGAAAAAGAAAAGAAAAGAAAAAACATACAAAATGGAGGGGATAAGGCTTGTTTTCTAAAGGCAGCCGTTGCAAGGCGCTGCTGATCAAAGAGATGGTTGCCAGGGGAAACGTGACCACAAACTCACATCATTTGTCTGCTGACCATAGGCTGACCCAGTGGTCAGCAAGTGGGGCTGTGATGCAAGAACAATGGGCAGCAAATAATGAGGCATTTGTCACAGTCCTAGTTCTGGCTCAGGCTTGTAGAGCACAAGCTTTTGGGTTATTTATCAACAGAAATCAAACAGCACAGAGACTGTTCATCCTGCTGGCAGTTTCCAAGTTCAAGGAGCAGAGTCATCCTCGGTAGGCAGTCTCAGAGTTCAAACTGCAAAAATCCAAATGTTGGGCCCTGGCCAGGTGGCTCAGCTGGTTGGAGAATCATCCCACACACCAAAAGGCTGCAGGTTCGATTCCCAGTCAAGGCACATACCTAGGCTGTGGGTATGATCCCCAGTCAGGGCACGTATGGGAGGCAAATGATCAATGTGTCTCTCTCTCTCACGTTAACATTTCTCTCGCTCCCTCTCCCTCTTCCTCTCTCTCTCTCCCCACCCCCGCCCTAACAGCAATGACAAAATGTCCTCAGGTGAGGATAAAAACAAACAAATAAAATGTTGGTAGGAGCACCCAAATGTATCAGGACAATTTCGGAGGACCAAGAAAGATATCAACAGCGACACACTCACAGTAGGGGATTTTAACACCCCATTGTCAGCGATGGGTAGATCTTCCAAACAAAGAATCAAAAAGGATTTTGTGGCACCGAAGACACTCCATCAAATGGACTTAACTGATATATACAGAACCTTTCACCCCAAAGCAAAATATGCATTCTCTTCAAATGCACATGGAACATTCTCAAAGACAGACCACATGATAGGACACAAAACAGGCCTCAACAAATTCAAAAAAACTGAACTCATACCAAGCAACTTCTTAGATCACAACGGCCTGAAACTAGAAACCAGCCTCGAGGAAAAATCTCAAAAACATTCCAATTCATGGAGATTGAGTAACATGCTATTAAATAATGAACGGGCCAACAATGAGAACAAGGAAGAAATCAAAAAGTTTCTAGAAACAAATGAAAATAAACACACAGCAACCCAAAACCTACAAGGCACAGGGAAGGCAGTCCTGAGAGGGAATTTCATAGCAATACAGGTCTACCCAAAAAAGAGAGAAAAGTTTCAAACAAACAACCTAACCCTACCTCTACAAGAACAAGAGGGACAACAACAAAGCCCAGGGCCAGAAAAAGGAAGGAAATAAACAAGCTCAAAGCAGAATTAAATGACATAGAGATTAAAAAAACAATTCCAAGGATTGATAAATCCAGGAGCTGATTCTCTAAAAAGATAAACAAAACCAACAAGTCTTTAACCAGACTCACCAAGACAAAAAAAGAGAGGGGACCCAAATAAATAAAATCAAAAACAAAAGAGAGGAAAGCACAACCAATACCACAGAAATACAAAGGATTGTAAGAAATTACTACGAACATTACTAGAATTACTAGATTGCCAAGAAATTGGACAACCTGGGTGAAATGCACAAATTTCTAGAAACATGTAATCTTCCAAAACTGAATCAAGAAGCAGCAGAAAGCCTGAACAGACCGATAACAACTAGTGAAATTGAAACAATAATCAAAAAACTCCTGGCACACAAAAGCCCTGGACCAGACAGCTTCACAGGCATGTTTTACCAAACATTTAGGGAAGAGCTAACTCCTATCCTTCTCCAACTATTCCAAAAAATTCAAGAACGGGGAAGACTCCCAAACTCTCTCCATGAGGCCAGTATTATCCTAATTCTAAAACCAGGTAAAGACACAACAAAGAACGAAAACTACAAGCCAATATTGCTGATGAACATAGATGCTGAAATCCTCAACAAAATATTGGCAAACCAGGTCCAGAAATGCATTAAAAAGATCATACGCCATGACCAAGTGGGATGCATCCCAGGGATGCAAGGCTGGCATAACATTCACAAATCAATAAACATGATACACCACATACACAAAACGAAAAACAAAAATCACATGATTATATCAGTAGATGCCGAAAAAGCATCTGATAAAGTACAGCACCCATCTATGATAAAAACGCTCAGCAAAGTGGGAGTAAAAGGAGCATAACTCAACATAATAAATGCATACATGAGAAACCTACAGCCAACATCATACTCAACAGGTTAAAAACTAAAATCTTTCCCCCTAAGATCAAGAACAAAATGAGGGTGTCTGCTTTTACCACTTTTATTCAACACAATACTGGAAGTTCTAGCCACAGTGATCAGACAAGAAAAAGAAATAAAAGGCATCCAAATTGGAAAGGAGGAAGTAAAACTGTCACTATTTACAGATGACATGATAGTATTCATAGAAAACCCTATAGGCTCCACAAAAAAACTACTGAACTTAATAATGAATTTGGCAAAATAGCAGGATACAAAGTCAATATTCAGAAATTGAAGGCATTTTTATACACCAACAATGAAATATCAGAAACAGCCAGGGCTGGTGTGGCTCAGTCGACTGAGTGCTGGCCTGTGAAACCAAAGGTTGCTTGTTCCATTCCATGTCGGGGCGCATGCCTGGGTTGTGGGCCAGGTCCCCAGCTATGGGTATGCAAGAGGCAACCAATTGATACTTCTCTCCCTTTTTCTCCCTCCCTTCCCCTCTCTCTAAAAATACATAAATATGATCTTTAAAAAAAAAAAAAAGAAATAAGCCAGGCAGCAAAAGACAAATACCATATGATCTCACCTATAAGAGGAAACTATTGAACAAAAACAAATAAGCAAAAGAGAACCAGAGGCATGGAAACAAGGAACAGACAGGCAGCAACCAGAGAGGCGGAAGGGTCTAGTCAAGGAACAGGTATAAATGACCAACTGGCTTGGACAACAGGGTGAGGACTGACTGGGGAGCGGGGCGGGGGAATGGCAAGGGGAGAGCCACCGGGGAAAATTGGAACAACTGTAATAGAACAATACAAATAATAATTAAAAAACCAAAATGTCAGACCACGGGTTATGTTATAAGTTCTTACACATCCTCAAAGAGGAGGGAAGAATGTACCGAGGGAGAGCACGCACACACACCCTGAGATGAGAAAATTCGAGGTGCTTCACAGAACAGCTACAGAATATGGGGAGTGATGAGACACCATGAGCCTGACCAGAGAGCCAGGGCCAACACGAGCCAAAATAATTCCGAAGAAGAACAAAATGGAGGGTCTCATTCTATTGGACATCAAGACACTGTGCAGAGCTCCTATCAGGAAGAGATTGTGGCTTAGAAATAAAACCAGTGGAACAGAACCAAGCCCAGTGGCTTGGATTGTGGGCTCTAAAAATGAACCCACACATCTGTAGAGGCATGATTACGATAGAGAACACACAATGAAATCAGCGGGGCGAAGATGCCTTATTCAGTAAACGGAGCCAGGGCAACTGGCTGTCTACACAGGAACACTAATTAGACCCCTGCTCACACCACACACAAAATAAATTCCAGATGTTGTAAAGACCTACGAGTAAAAAGAAAAGCTTGAAGACTCTCAAAAGGAAATACAGAATAGCTTTACAAACTCAAAGCAGAGAAAAGACTTCTTGAATAAGAGCTTTTCCTAAAAGGTAAGACTGACAAACTGGACCACATGACGATTTTAAATTGTCATATGTGTGCAGACATGGAGAGAGAGCTCTGTCCACTCACTCTCTCTCCTCAAACCCCTTGCAAGCAGCACCACGTCTGTGAATCCATGTGGAGGGCAAGTCGGGTCCTCAGCTTCTCAGACGGGGACGGAACGGAAACTTGGATGCCCGTGACCTCCAGCCACAGTTCGCCTTTCCTGATATCACAGAAGCCAAATTACTAATCAAAAGATTACCTAGTAAATACAGAATCAAAACAAACTATTAAGTCCACCCAGCTTTTCCTACCTTTGCGGGGGGGGGGGGGGGGGGGGGGGGGGGGGGGGGGGGGGGGGGGGGCGGGTTTGAGCAGGCTCTCGCTTTGCAGCCCATGGTGCCAACACTACTGTGCAAAAATTCAATTTATCGGCAATATTTAAAAATCAAGAGTTTGGTTTTTTTAAACTAAACACCTGGATTTCCAGGTGCTCCTGAAAAAGATCTAGCACAATGGGCTGCAGGTGCGTAGCTGCCGCAGCCTAACCCTTTACCCAGCTCCCACCACACCCCATTACATCACCCTTCGCTGTCTGCACTCCTTCATCTTCCCTGCCTGGCAGCTGCCCTGGAGTCTAAAACCACTTTTTCCTACCCCTGCAACTGAGAGCATTTCAATCAATACATTGAAAGCGCAAGAAAGTAGACTGTGTTGAAGGACGTTGTTCAAGTGCCATCTGGGAAGGCTCTACCCCACACAATTTGAATGACCCATCCTTCAGGTGCCTGAACTCTTCTCCTGCCCCCAGAATCAGTTACTGCCCCTTGAACTCGTGCTAATGAGCTGCGCATTCTTTCCTTACATTATCTAAATGATAGATTTAGAGGTTAACCTATTGTTAAGTTAGAGTCATCTAATGATATCTGAGATATCACTATAAATTAATCTAAATGATAAAGTCAAAATATATATGTAATAAACAAAGCTACTTTGAAATGGAGCCAGAGCTTCCACGCCAGTGCCTTGCACTCTTACGCCTCAAACCTTGGAATCTTCAAACAGGACAAAGTAACCTTTGGACTGGGCCTAGGACAACACTGTCTTCCAAAGAACTATTTATAAAGATATCAAGAAAGCAGTTATGACTATTGGATTGAAAATTAAACACATTCTATGAAATTAATATCATCATGTTATGCAGTCTGCACCAGTAGACACCGCCCTCTATTGATGTAATTGTTCCCCTTCCTCATAAATACCCATTGCCTTTGTCTCCTAATGGGAACATCATTTGGGCTTCCACTTAAATTAATGGTTTCTCAACAGCTATTCTTTTGGAGCTCAAATAAATGCTTGTGGCCTCTCACTTTGAAAGGCCTTTTTATTTTTAGGTTAACAAAAGTTTGGGTTATATTATTGCACGCTGATTAAAGGGCCACCCTAAATCTTGTAAACAAAGAGGAAGTGGGTGACAAGGTGAGTACGAGATAGTGGTAATCTGTGCTGTTTGGGAGGCTCAGCATCTAAATCCCCTCTGAAGACTGTTAATCTGCTCCATAAAAACCCCTCCTGGGGCAGGTACCGCAGCAACAGGGTCAAAAACGCGGAACTTGACAGCGAACACAGTGCGCAGGCGCGTCTGAAACCTCCGCCAGTTTTCTGCGCGGCCGACACCTTCCTTCGGCCAGCACGGCCGCCCAAACCGAGCTTTCCCTCCCCCTTCTTCCCTCCCCGAGTCAGGACGCCCCTCCCACCGCACTGAGTTCCTGCGCAAGCGCCGCCCGCGTCCCCGGCCCTGGACCAATTGGAAGCGCCGGCACCTGGACGCTGGGGGCAGGACGCCGTGGGCGGGGTCGAGACGTGAGGGCAACGCGCTGGCGACACAGGGGCGGCTATATAAGTGAATACAGGCACCGCCCCTCCGCCCCAGTCGCTGAGCCGCCGCCGAGGACTCAGCAACCTTCCCCTCGAGCCCCCCTCGTTTCCCGACGCTCCGTCCCCCCTGCCCACCTTCTCCCGCCGCAGCCTTCCGCAGGCCGTTTCCACCGAGGAAAAGGAATCGTATCGTATGTCCGCTATCCAGAACCTCCACTCTTTCGGTAAGCTAAGGAAAGGCCCCGCGGGGCGAAGGCCCAGGTGCGGCGGCACGGTTGTCCAGGCTCGCAAACGGGGCCCGGACAGCTTCCAACCCCTCCGGGCCTTCCTAAATTTGGGCAGAATGAAGGTGTCTGCTCTCGTGGACCCTGGGGACAGGGCCTGGGCCTTGGAGTGGGTCCCTGAGCGTGACCGGAAGGGTAGGGCGAGAGGTCAGTTCTTGGGCGGGCCCTGCGTCTCGGGTGGCGCATTTACTAATGGCTCCAGTGCCACCGCGGGCCACACCCGCCCCCTCCTGCCACCGCTGCGTCACGTCCTTTACGTCACCGCCGTTGTCCCGGCCTCCGGAGAGGGAGGCGGCACCAATCCTAAGTGACAAATGCGCGCGCCAATGGGGTGGGAAGTTGGCCCCGCCTCGGAGTTCAGGTTCCGGCCGGTTGCATCAGCCGAATGGGGCGTTGCCTGCCAGCCCAGGCTGCCCAGACACGTGATCGGTCTCCGAGGGCGGGCCCGGGGGCAGAGGCTTTCCACGGGTCTTGGAAAGCCTGCCGTCCCGGACTGACCTGTTCTGGGAGAGCCCACAAAGGACATACCTGATCTGACTCAGCCCTTAGCGATTTCACTGTTTGTTTTCTGCATGCACAAAAGATGGGGGGGGGGAATGACAGTGGCATCTAATCCATAACGGCTCTAAACTTGAACTTTCTTTACAGACCCCTTTGCTGATGCAAGTAAGGGTGATGATCTGCTTCCTGCTGGCACTGAGGATTATATCCATATAAGAATTCAACAGAGAAACGGCAGGAAGACCCTTACTACTGTCCAAGGGATCGCTGATGATTACGATAAAAAGAAATTAGTGAAGGCATTTAAGAAGGTAGGTGGTGTAGGAAATGCAGACGTGCTCATGTGGGGGTGCTGTGTTGTTTCATTGACCGAAAGGGATTATTAGTGCTGTTGCTTCGCCTGATTGACTTTGCATCCCTTGCAGAAGTTTGCCTGCAATGGTACTGTAATTGAGCATCCAGAATATGGAGAAGTAATTCAGCTACAGGGTGACCAGCGCAAGAACATATGCCAGTTTCTGGTAGAGGTGAGTTCAGTCACTTGGTGCATTTGAGCCTCTGCCCTGGCCAATGTCAGATTCTGCCACCTCTGTTCAATTTCTGCTGGGGAAACAGAGGTTTCCTTTTATAAGGCTGAGCCAAATGGTTGAGTTTTGAAGTGCATAAACAAATGTATTTTAAAAGCAGAAGGAACTTGTCTGCGTTCAGTTTACTTTTTTTAGGGGTCTGCTTTAGAGTTTGCACATTGAAACTGCATACAGACAAGTACCAAAGATAAGCGGGAAGTCTGGTGGGCTGTTCCTCCTAAGAGCTAAAATTCTATTCCACAGTCGGTTTCTGGCTGAGTACCCGAGTTGAGAGCCGCCGTGCTGGAGCGGGGGGAGGGGGGTGAGGCATGCATCTTGTCTCTTGGGCTCCCCTTGCCTGGTGTAGAAACAGGAAGACAGACAGGACTATTGGCACCAGAACTGGAGGCTTTCACACTCTATCCACTCTTTAAAATTTTCCCCTTTTTTCTTTGCAGATTGGACTGGCTAAGGACGACCAGCTGAAGGTTCATGGGTTTTAAGTGCTTTTTGGCTCACTGAAGCTTAAGTGAGGATTTCCTTGCAATGAGTAGAATTTCCTTTCTGTCCCTTGTCACAAGTTTAAAAACCTCACAGCTTGTATAATGTAACCATTTGGGGTCTGCTTTTAACTCGGACTAGTGTAACTCCTTCATGCAATAAACTGAAAAGAGCCATGCTGTCTAGTCTTGAAGTCCCTCATTTAAACGGAGGTCAGGCAGGAGGCGCCTGGCAGTGTCCAGCCTGAAACAAAGCAATAACGTGATGTTTCAGCCACGCGCAAAGCCCCAAGATCACAGGTGGCTATGTCTGGCCAGAAGCTCCTTGCCCGAGTTCCCTGCCCTCCTAGAATGTCGCCCTCTGAACAGCCCACGGTGAAGCTGAGAGGAGGGGTGAGGCGGCAGCGGCGTGTTACCGCTAGAGGGAGCCTGGGGCAGTCAAAGATCTCCAACCTGACGGGTGGGTGGAGCTTAGAGCAGCCACCTTCCCTCCAAGCAGGGTGATGAGGATATCTGGTGTGCCACCAAGGTCTTTTTAACCAGACGTATCCCAGCTAACTGATGTCCAAACACCAGAATTCGAGGCCAACCTATCAGAGTTAAACTTTTGACAAGGGAACAAATTTCAAACTGATGTCAGTCATGTAGCTAGCTGTAGTGCTCACAACTTACTAGCAACAGCTGCCCAATGCCATGTGAAGTAATGAACTGATTTTTGGATTTTTTTTCCCTTCAGTTTTAATGTTATGTAATGTATTTAAGCCCTTATTTAAATAAAACTTGTTTTCAGAAACATCTGACTTGCAGATCTGATTTTATATAGAGAGCCAGTCGTGTGTGTGTGAGTGAGTGAGAGAAGGAGCCACAGAAGTGGACGGTGACCCATCTGTGCCCAAAGCTGCTCAACGGGCCTGAACAGATCCAGGCCAGGAAAACACTTAGCAGGTCCCTTCAGGGTCCCAAAAGGACACAAGCACAGTGTGGGACTTGACCTCACCTACAAACCCCTAAAAAGACAGCAGTGTCTACTACTTACAGGAAGTCAGGTTTGTAGTATTAAAGAGCTTAGTGACTAACGTGTTGGGGAAGCTGAAATTGAGTGTTGGTGGGCTGTCCCTGACAGGACTGTGAATAGTAATGCACATCGAGGTCTGCATCTGGGTGGTTCTTGTTAAACACAACACAGTTCTCCCAGCAGGTGGACCATAAACCAGTCCTGGTTTCAGACACTGAAATAGGCTGGCAACTCCTAGGAGGGGCTATAAGAAATCAACACTCGCCTTGTTGCCAGCCCCTGCTTTACAGGCGGTGGTCAACCTGGAACAAGTGGGTGTGGGGGTCTGGTGGGAAGCTGAGCCAGAGGCCAGCACCCTGGAAGCAGAAGAGGATTCCGATAGATTATAACAAGTTACTACGAAATTGGTATGTGTAATAAACGACCACTTGGTTCCAGCCGTTGGCATTGTTCAAAACATTTAGGTGATACTTTTAAATCAGTAAGATTTGACTACAACAAAAGGGCTTTTCCTAGAGGAACTTCTAAGCAGCAACACAGGAGGCCAAACCCACAGAAAATGGACTGAAATGAAGGAACCACCATGGGTTGAGGTGCAGTTTCTGTGTCGGGCTGTTAACATCTTGTGCCTTCGAAGGACCTCTGGTTCTCTCAAAGGGGATTACTCTACGGTAAACTGGGAATACCACAGTTAAGTCAGCTGTCTGGCACCAACCGAAACCATTATCTGCACATACAGCGGGGTTTGTGGACACCCTTTTCTGATGGATGTTTCATGGGTGTATCTTAGGCCTGAAATAATAAAGCGTAACTCTCCACTGAATGGTTGAGGAATCTGAGCTATGGAAATTCCAAGGCTAGTAAGTGATAGAGCCTCACCTAGGACTCTGTCTGCTCTTCCCACCAGATGAGCTGTACCTTCGCATTTTAAATAGCTCATTTTACCAACACTGAGTCTTCGTTTGTGCCGTGCAAACCAAGGGGAATCACAGGACACAAAAAGGCGAGTCAAGAGGACACTCTGTTGGGATATAAGACCAGCAACAGCCTTGTGAGGCAGAAAGAAGCCAGGGCCACCACTGGCTTGGCCAAAGAGCAGAGGACCTCGGAGCACTGGGGTATCTCCCTCTGCCATCCACGGGCAGGCATCCTCTGAAGCAGTGCACACTAGGCAGGGGTGTCAAGGCCCAGCGGTGAAAGCACCCAGGACCTTTGGCTGAAACAAAGGCCCTGCACAGAGCAGAAATAATAGTACTCTTACTAGCGCTAGGCCTTTGCCAAGCACTTACACATCAACTCACTGGTTACACATTAGCCCCAAGGTAAAAACATTCAGAGAGAGAAAGCAGCAAGTGGAGAGAAGGGAGAGGAAGATAAGGGCTGGAAAGTTGGTGTGAGATCGGAGTGGGCTGAGTCACAGCCAAGGTTCTCCCCTTCTCCATTTCCTCCACTCTCTCCTCAGTCTCCCTGCCCCACCCCAGGCAGCCGCAGCCCTCCTGCCCATCCCCCAGGCCCCTCTCTGCAACGGGGGCAAGCAAAGACAATTCTTTCTCTTTTTTTTAGAGAAGAGAAAGGGAGACAGAGAGAAACATCAATGTGGGGCTGCCTCTCACACACCCCCCACTGGGGACCTGGCCCACAACTGAGGCACGTGCCCTGACTGGGAATCGAACCAGCGACCCTTTGGTTCTCAGGCTGGTGCTCAATTCACTGAGCCACACCAGCCAGGGCCAAACATTTCTTAAAACGATGTAATTTAATACAATAAAAACCAGTCATCTAAAATTACACAGAAATTTACAAAAACTACTTAAAGCCTATTCAAATCTCTGTACATTCTATAAATGGGTAAAGAAACTATATTTGCGAACTGAACATTCTACCAAGTAGCTCTAGAATTGACCCCTTCTTCATTTACTCTCCTTAGTGGCATCCATGTCAGAACACAGTTCACAAGGCTTTGAAATTAAGGGTTTGCCCTGGCTGGTGTGGCTCAATGGATTGAGTGCCAGCCTGTGAGTCAAAGGGTCACCGGTTCAATTTCCAGTCAGGGCACATGCCTGGGTTGTGGGCCGGGAGGCAACCCATCAATGTTTCTCTATCTCTTTCTTCCTCCCTTCTACTGTCTCCAAAAATAAATAAATGAAATCTAAAAAAGAAAAATGAAATTAAGGGCTCCTTGACTAATATTTTTTTCAGAAGATAAACAATTATTTCAAAATTAGCACATAACCTCAAATGTTTCAATAATTTCTTTCACTTTTTTCATGATATTTTTCTTTGTTTTTAAAAATTCCTTGCACCCTTAAGTCCTAATTCAGATATTTATACAATGCACTCTTCCTGGGAAGCTTGTTAAAAATTCAGACTGTATTTGGCTGGAGTGTGGGGGAGTGGTGGCCGGCAATGCAGACAACTCTAATTGAACGACAATAAAATAATTTTTTTTAAAAATTCAGTTTGTGCCCTGGCTGGTGTAGCTCAGTGGATTGAGCATGGGCCTGTGAAGCAAAGGGTCGCTGGTTCGATTCCCAGTCAGGGCACATGCCTGGGTTGTGGGCCAATTCCCAGCAGGGGCACGTGAGAGGCAACCACACATTGATGTTTCTCTCCCACTCTTTCTTATTTCCGTCCCCTCTCTCTAAAAATAAATAAATAAAATATTTTTAAAAAAATTCAGATTGTTGGGGGGGTGGACTGGGATGGGAGTAAAAGACAGAAAACTGTACTTGAATAGTAATTAAAATAAAATTTAAAAAACTAAAAATAAAAAAATTCAGATTATAGATCCCACCGAGAACAATTCAGCTCACCTGGATGTCAGCTGAACAATGCTCAGGTCCCCCCTGGTTTTCAAGGGCCTACCAAAATGTCTAAACTGAAAAGAAATGCATCATCTCTAAAATTTGACCCAACCACCACAAAATCAGAATGAATAATTGCTTAACACTACAAAAGGTAACACTGGCCATAACAGAAACAGAATTCTTACGTAACTATATGTAAATGTAATCAAAGTTCTAGAGAAAGAACATTAATTATGGTTAACAAAAGTTAGATTTGTGAAGATGATTTATAATCATCTTTTCAAAAATGTTACCAAAAACATATGTCTATTTGGCCTGTGGGTGTGTGTCATTTATTTCGAGAGCGGTCTGGCAGTGTCACGCTGGAATACCCGGCCACAGGCTCCGGGCAATGGCCCTGCCTGGAGAGCAGAGAATCTGGCCCCAAAGCCCTGA
The DNA here is from genome assembly GCA_004027735.1 of Carollia perspicillata. NCBI lineage: Eukaryota > Metazoa > Chordata > Mammalia > Chiroptera > Phyllostomidae > Carollia > Carollia perspicillata. Next base: position 4,433 of record PVKM010031483.1, on the reverse strand, counting down.
TGTGGGGCCCAGGAACTGGCCTTTCTAACCAGCGTCAGCCAGTCCTCACAGGAGGGCCACAAACCACTCCCGGGGAAAGGGCACTGTGGGCAGGGGGCGCTGCTGAGCAGACGCGATGGAGAGAAGCATCGCAGCTGAACTTCGGGGACAGTAATCAGGAGTCCATACTGCATGAAGGATGGTTCGAAAGGGGGGCGGTCCAAGGCCAGAAGGTGGTTACCGGCATCTGAGAAACCAACCCTGAGACTGAGATCTCGTGTGTGATGTGCATCTGGGCATTTTCTTGCAAGACTGCCTACACTTTTATCAGATTCTTAAAAGAACTCACTACCGGAAACAGTTGAAAATCCCTGGTCCACGGTTTCTTCCCAAGGCCTACAAAGCCCCAGGGATGAACAAAGGTTTCCTAGGCCCATCATTACAAGCAGCAGCAGTGCCCATTTCAGTGTCAACTTTTAAAATTAATAGCTATTTTCAAACATGTGTAAATATCTCTCAAACCAACGGTGTGTTGGGCAGAAGGCAGACACACACTCCACGGTGCTCCAAAGCCAGTGTGTGACTCACTCGCTCCAGAGCCACTGTCCCCGGTCATCGCCCAGTCACCGCGGTCTGATCGCTGTGGGGTTTAAATTGTCTTTACTCATAGTCCTTTACGGTTGACTTATACCCAGAATGGACAACTGGTTAAAAACAGGAAACACAGGGGACACACGGGATGTTAATGTGGAGCACAAACATGTCAGTCATTCCGTGTGTGTGTCCAGTCATCGATTCTCACTCCGTTTCTGCGAGACGACAGAAAACAAGCACAAGGGCAAAGTCAGGTGCGGAGAGATGCGACTGACTCGGTTCTGCAACCCACCATGGAGACGGAACTAGAGACTGCCACTTAGCGTCACCTGGGAGCTTGTGCAGACTATCAATCCCTCCCCAGACCCACGGAACCAGTCTTCCTTCCAGCAACCTCCATTTTACAAAGCTTGAGAAGCACCAGTTTGGACCATAAACACTGCAGACTTCATATTGTGATCTGCAAGCTGGTTAAAAAAAATAAACCAGCCCTGGCTGGTGTAGCTCAGTGGATTGAGCACGGGCCTGTGAAGCAAAGGGTCGACGGTTCAATTCCCAGTCAGGGCACATGCCTGGGTTGCAGGCCAGGTCTCTAGTAGGGGACACATGAGAGGCAAACACACATTGATATTTCTCTCCCACTCTTTCTCCTTCTCTTCCCCTCTCTCTAAAAATAAATAAAATATTTTATTTAAAAAAAAAAACAGTATCACGGTGACTTGTCATTTTTTAAGAAGTGCATTTTTCATGACAGTGTTAGATCTGCACGAAAACAGTTGAAGTGCAGAGAGCGACAGTTTGAGCAGAGTATGTACCGAGCAGCATTGCTCTAGGGGAGAGGTGCAGAAACCTGGCAGTCACGGAATCCGCCGGGGAGCTCCTGGGTGGGACCAGCCCGGGCTCAGCTCTCAGGGCCTCAGGCCAGAACCACTGGAGTGGCCTGTGAGTGAGGGTGATCGGCCTGTTCACCCCCATCAAGCTCCACCAGACCTGCGGCTCCCACTCCCGCAAGGAAGATGTCTCCAGGATGTCAAAAACAATGTTGAAGGGGACAATACAGTGATGGGTACATTGGGGATATAGCACTGGAATATATTTGTATCGGTAAGCATGTCCTCGGGTGAGGATTAAAAAAAAACCTTCCCCAGCCCATTTCTCCTTGCTGTCTGTCACTCCAACCTACCCCACTCACTGGCTCAGCAGGCAGCAGAGTGAAGGGAAGAGAAAGATCACTGTGGAGGGAACCGGAAAGCAGCAGGAGGACTTTTCTTAAATGCCTGTGGAATCGGACTGTCCAGGTTTGAGCCTCAGTTGCATGTCTGGCACGCTACAGGCCGATCGCCATGTTCAGTCCAGTGTTTGGTTTCACCTGGCTCTCAACAGGTCACCGTACTGCTGATGTACCACGGCCGCCATTGGATGGGAGAGTCCTGGCTCAGAAACGAAGACCTTGCCCTGGCTGGTGTAGCTCAGTGGAATGAGCGCAGGCCTTCGAACCAAAGGATCAAGGTTCGATTCCCAGTCAGGGCACATGCCTGGGTTGCAGGCTAGTTCCCAGCAGGGGATGCATGAGAGGCAACCATATATTTCTCTCCCTCTCTCCTTCCCTTACCCTCTAAAGATAAATAAATAAAATCTTAAAAAAAAAAAGAAAGAAACGAAGACCTTGGTTATTCGCAACCCAGCTGGCAGCATGATTTGCATCAGTTCCTCTTACCCCCCAGGGTCCTTGTTGGTGACATAGTATGGACCCACGGTAGTTGCATCTGAGCTGAGGGAAGCTGAGCTCGGGGAATCTATCACTTTTATAGTCAGCAGTAGGGAGCTTACCCTTTGTCCCATAGGGAGGCATTACCTCGTGACTCAGGGCTACTCACTTCAAACACAACCCTGAGAAATGGCCCAGGTGGAGAGGGGCCATGACCTTGCATTCTTGGCATACTCAGTAAGAACATCCAGGAATGCTCAAGGCCCATGGTGGATTGTTTCTACCAACAATTGCCAACCCCTGTGTCTGTTTCCTCAGCTGGAGGGACAACGATATCACCCTCCTTGTGGGGCTGTGGTGAGGATTATAAGACACGATGCATGCAAGGTGCGTACCAGAGGGGTCTGGCCATAGAAGTCCTCCCTAAATTTTAATCAGCACCATTAGGGGGAAGGGAGGTAAAAACATGTTGCAGGTGTCAGCAGGCTTGCTCGGGGGAGAGCTTCAAGGTCCAGGGGAAGGAGAAGGCTTCTCCCCTTACTTCCCTCGCCCCCATAATTATTCATGGACTTTAGGGTCATATCACACTGTCTCCCCTCCAAGAGAAAAGGAACAACGACCCACTCAATCAACATTGTGCACCCAGGGTCAGCACAGTGCCTATTTTGAATGAATAGATGAACGAATGGGTGGATGGATGGATGGGTAGCTGCATGCATGAAAAAGTGAAGGCACAAGGTCTCGAAGCAGGCAGGAGCGTTTGGGCTGAAAGGCCTGGTGAAGGGGCTGGCCTTGAACAGAGCTCTGCACCCTCCAGTGATGAAGGAAAGGACAAAAGGACAGAAGGACTCAGACAACCGCAGTCGTGGCCAGCAGAGGGGCACTGACAGCGAGATGACCTTGGGAGTGAAGGAAGAGACATTCACAAGGTTGCCAGGCAACAACCCAGCTGCAGAATATTAATCTGCAATTGAATCCACTGGCTAGATTCGGGAACATTCCCTGTTCGCATGGAGCGGAAGACAGAAAGCGAGGCAGTGTCCTCCGTCAGGAACTGGGGGCCAGCCTGGCAGTTTCCAAAGCAGAGGAGGGGTAGCATTCTATTACAGGTGCATGCCACAAAACTGAAATGACAAGCCTTGGGGCCAGGCTGGGAGGGAGGAAAGTGAGACCAGGTGGGGGAGACGGGTTGTGAGGACCCAGGCAGGTAGAGGAAGTAGGGTCACAGGGGAGGCAGATTGGGCTTCTGGAGAAAGGGAGGGACAGGAGGCCCAGAGGCAGCCGTACTCAGAGTTGAAGACACCTGACCGGGTTCACAGCCCCGCCCCCACACCTCCTGCCTGTGGGGCCTGCAGCAAACACCTTCACCTGGCCATCCGCACTTCCTCGACGCTAAAATGCACCTGAGTAAATACTTCTCTCATACAGGTGCTTTCAGAATTACTTTCCTACTCAAAAACCACTATCTGACATTGCTAAATAAAATACTTTCTAATATTTTATTATAAAAATGTTCAAATACACAGAAAAGTTTACCGTAATTTTTTTCGGAGTATAAGACGCATCCCCCCACACACACACAAACTTGGGAGGAATAATGGGTTGCTAATGCTGCTGTTGAGTTCTGTTTACATCTACATTGGTGAAATATTACGTTGTTTATGTTATTAAATATTTTACCACATTTTTTGCTATTTTCCTCCTCTAAAACCTAGGTGCGTCTTATGGTCCAAAAAATACGATTATTTTATTTTATTTTATTTTTCCCCCACACCCCCAAAATACGGTAATTTTAATGTGAGCATTCACCTGCCACCACCTCGAATCTATAATTTATATTAGTCTGGATCGCCTGTCTATCCATCTGTTTTATTTTTTATACATTTTGCCATAAACATGCAGTCCACTTTGCCCTGTTTGCCACGGTTCTTTTTTAAAATAAAATTTTCTTACAATGAAATGTGCAAAACCTAAGTGCACATCCGCTGGGTGCTGACCGTCTGCAAACAGGACTCTGGGCTGGAGTCTGAGAGTTAGGTGAGACAGTGTGCCTGTGAGGACTCCTGCACCAGCCGAAGGTGTGACTGGTCAGATGCGAAGGAGAGACAGTCTCCAGGGTGAGCCAGCGCTTCAGGAGGCAGAAGGTGGGGAG
>PVKM010031482.1:0-16826 GCA_004027735.1 Carollia perspicillata | reverse complement strand
CGTCTCGGTTTAAATGCCTGTGCCTCTTCCTCTGTAGCTCCATTTCCGACTCCTCCCACAATTGGCTACACCTGCCAGCACCCCTGTATTATCCCAAGCTTACTGGGCTGCCATCATGAGTCTGGGCAGATCTGGACCAATATCCTGGAGCCAATCTTCTCCCAGCTCTCACACAGATGCTGTAACCAAGGGGAGTTGCCTCCCAGTTACATCTTGGCTGGAAGTCACTCCCTTCTCCCTGGCTCAAAGCATGGCCACAGCTATTTAACATATCCATGAAACCAGTTAAAGGCTATAGATATGTCAAATGACCATGCCTGAGGTTAGCTGCAAAGCTGTTGCTATGCAAAACAGCTCTCAATGGCCCTGCTCCATTTGTCCCCTTCCCCCAACTCATACCTGTGGGGGAAGGGGTGAGGATGTCTTAATATTTCCTGGACACCTTGGGTTTTGGACCCCATTCCAAATACCTTTTTTTGGGGCCCCCTCTTGGCTGCATACTATATGAAAGGCACATCATAATTATGTCACCTATGATTAAAGATAAGGAGAGAATCTTACAAGCAGCAAGAAGAAAGGAAAGAGTTACCTCCAAAGCAGTTCCCATAAGACTATCAGCTGATTTCTCAAAAGAAACCTTGCAGGCAAGAAGGAGCTGGAAATATTCCCAGTTATGAAAGGCAAGGACCTACATCCGAGATTACTCTATCCAGCAAAGCTCTCATTTAGAATGGGAGGGCAGATAAAGTGCTTCTCAGATAAGGACAAGTTCAAGGAGTTCATCATCAGCAAGTCCTAATTATATGAAATGTTAAAGGGACTTGCCTAAGAAAAAGAAACAATCAAAACTATGGACAGTAAAATGACAACAAACTCACAATGATCAACAACTGAACCTAAAAAAAAAAATAAATACGAAAATAAACTAAGCAAACAACTAGAACAGGAACAAAATCACAGATATGGAGATCATATGGAGGGTTCTCAGCAGAGAAGGGGAGTGGAAAAATGAGGTAAAAGGTACAGAGAATAGGAAGCATAAATGGTAGGTAGAAAATAGACAGGGGAAAGTTAAGTATAGTATAGGAAATGTAGAAGTCAAAGAACTTATATGTACAACCCATGGGCATGAACTAACAGGGCTGGCGGGGAATGCATGTGGAAGTGGGTGTGCAGGGCAGAAGAGAGTAAAGGGGGGGGAATGGGACAACTGTAATAGCATAATCAATAAAATATATTTTTAAAAAAAGAAATGAGAGTTTAGGATCAAAAGAGGGACACTGGAGGTGGTGAAGAGGACTGAGGAGAAGCTATGGGAGGGAAATGCAGATGATAAGTGTAAAAGTTTCTCTCAAGAAAAGGAAAATAACAGCCTGGAAATGGGTATAAGGAACTAAAATAATATCTCTACCTCTGATAGCAAGACAAGAGATATAGATGAAGACAATTTTATAGGGTCAAAAGGCAAATGGCATCCCCGGAGAGGTAGTGTGGGAAGATGGAAATGGCCAAAAGATTGATCAAATTCGAGAACACTGAGAAAGCATACCAGCAAACATCAGTGGGAGGATACCTACAGTGGGAAAGTGGACCAAAAGGAGCTGAGCTACTTTTGAACACTAGATGATAGACCCAGCCATGTGGCAATGCCCAAGAAGGATAGAGATATACGATATGATTGCCATTAACTCTAGTGTCCAAGGGCTTTTGCTCCTAAGCAACATAAGGCCCTTGATGTCAGTAAGATTTCCATTTGGTCAAGGCTCATCCTCAAGATTTCTCTTTCTAAAATGGGGAGAACCTATTAATCCCTGTCCAGGCCCCTAGTGGGACAAACAGTGGCAGGAATTGTCCCCTGCAGGTTTTGGGGAAGAAGTGTGGCAGCCACTGTCAGTTGACTGATGTAGTAATGCAGAGAGCTAGGCAGAGAGTGGAAGCGGAGACCTGGGGACCATCTAGAACAGATGACGAAAAATAAGCAGAAATCAAAAGTGAAACACCATAGAGGAATCCAGGTCCTCAGCTTTTTTCACTACACTGGGCTGTCTGTTGTGATGACAAGCCCTCCAGACACTTGATATTATACCATACAACAAAACTGAGCAGCCTCCTTTCCCTTCTGGGCTCCTGGCAGGACTGAGCAATGCCTATAGGCTGCCACCGGCAGCCCTGAGGCATTAGAAGCAGAATCAAGGAAGAGAATGGAAGGAAGGAAAAAAGGAATGGAGCAAAGAGAGAGACAGAGGAAAAAGGTAGAACAGTAACAGAAAGTAAAATAAAAGTAGGAGTAAAAAAGTGTTAGAAACTACCTGGCTGGTGTGGCTCAGTGGATTGGGCCCTAGCCTGCAAACCAGAGGGTCACCAGTTCGATTCCCAGTCAGGGCACATGCCTGGATTGCAGGCCAGGTTCCGGGGGGGGGGTGTGGGCACACATGAGAGGCAACCAAACACTTATGTTTCTCTACCTCTCTTTCTCCTTCCTTTCCCCTCTCTTTAAAAATAAATAAATAAAATCTTTTTAAAAAAATTGTTAGAAACTACCTCCAGTGTCCAGTACCCATAGCCTGTTCTGAGGCCTAGTGGAACTATACAGTGTGAGGCAAAGGTAGGTTTACTATTGGTCATATGGAAAATAATACAATAATCAGTAAATAACAATGCAGGAATGAACTCTGTGTTTCATATACTCACAACTGTAAATCTCCTTTTGTCCCACTCTGTAACTAACCATATATACATTCTGCAGTTTTTCCAGCTCAGAAGTATTGCATTTATAGACTAAGCCTGATGAAAGAAGTGTTTCTAGTACAAAAAGTAGGGGAAGTGGCAAAAGACTGTACAAAAGAAAATGAGGGAGGCCCACTCACAGGGCTGCTGGTATAACTGAACAGCATGTTCCCTGCACAAAGGCACTGTCATAGGTCAGGCTCCCTAAAAGCAGAGCCTGAGATGGTCATTCTAGTGCACATAACTTATTGAGGGTGTGGTCTTCAGGGAATACCTGTGAACAAGTAAGTGAGGGAAGCATGATATGGCTGGGGAAGGAGTCAAGAATGTGGCCTCAGGTAAAGTGTAGATGAAGTTTGGTTGATATTGGGGACACTAGAGCACAAATTGCACCACAGATCATCGCCATCTTGAGTCAAGAAGGCAGGCAGGACTTTTGTAACCTCCTATCCTTCATATTTTCATTGGCTGTGGGTCGCTCCTGAGATGGAGTCATACATCCCGGGCCAAGTGGCTCCTATCACCTGAGACCAGTTCCCTGGAGAAGTGGCAGCTGTGACTCTTTAACAGTGGTGAGTTCTTTGTGTCAACTTGGCTAAGCTGTGGCCCCTAGTTACCCCATCAAATGCTAGTTGTTACTGTGAAGATTATAGATGTGATTAAAGTCTATCATCAGTTTCCTTTTACTAAGGAAAATTATTCTAGATAATCTGGGAGGGCCTGATTCGAGCAGCTGAAAGGCTTTAAGAGCAGAACTGAAGCTTCCCTCATGAAAAAAATTGGCCTGTGGATAACAGTTTCAGCCTAAAAATGTCATACTGCCCTTCCTGACCACCTGCCATATGGATTCAGCCTTCCCTAGCCAGCCCTCACGATTGTGTAAACCAATTCTTGCAAGAAACCTATCTAACTCTCTGTCTATCTATCTCTCTGTCTATCTCTCTGTCTATTTTTCTATCTGTCCATCTATCCATCCATCTATCATCTGTCTATCTACGTCCTACTAGTTCTATTTCTCTTGTAGAACACTGTGGGACATAGCAGCCACTGTTGAAAGCAGGTGGTGACCAGTGCACTGTCTGGTAGAGGGAAAGAGTTGACCATCTACTAAAGGCATCTAGGTGACAGCTGACCTTCAGCCCGCTCAGCATATTCTAAATCAAAGGCCATTCTGGCAGGAGGAACATTTGCTCATAGGAGTAACATTTTCTTGTCCCCAGAACACCTTATGCTCACTTTTGAGCCATGTGCTCTAACACAAGTATATATCCAAAAGATGATAAAAAGGAACTTATTTTTTTTGCCTAAAAACAGACAATTAGCATAAAGACACCTAACCATATAAATCTTAACCTAATGTATTGCTCATTTATTAGCTGTTTACTTTATATTGCACATTAGGGAGAAAAAAAATGTCAGTAACTTCCCAGAATTGTTACAAGCTTAGATATCTGCAGTTTCCAATCTTTTTTTTTTTTTTGCTTTTCTAAACCTATTAATGTATTTGAACTGACACCACCACAAATAATGCAGAATAATGTGACCTTGTTTCTTCTAGAGATACAAAATGGATAATCTGAATTGAAAAGTTCAGTATGTCATCTGGAGAAAAACAATTATTTTCTGGTGGCATCATTGTCAAACCAGGAAACACAGTTGGACATCATGTGGTATTAACTGTGGTGCAAAGCAGATTCAATAATGTTCCTGCCCTGTGAACTCCTATCAGCGCCAACCCCAGCCACAGGCACAGCTAAGCCAATGGGCACAGAGACAAGCTAGAGAGAAGGAGCAGAGGAAATAGAGGGAGGTAGAAGAAGAGAAAGGATAAAGGGAGAGAAGTTTTTATATTGCATGCTAAGATAAGTCAAAACTAGACAGAAATTACAACTTCCAATTGGCAAAGGAGATATCTTTGAAAAGTGGATTTTTTTCCAAAGGAAAAGGGGGGTTATGACAAGTGTCAATGTCTGAGGGTTGGAGAAAGCAGAGAATTGAAGGAAGAGAGAGTAGCACGGTGGAGATAGAATGAACAGGAGAATACAGGAAATTCAGAATTTCAAGAATTCACTTTTAACATGAAACCAAATGAATTTGGAAGCTCAGCTCCTTGCCCACCATTTATCAAGTTCATAAAGAAACTAAGTGGTACTGTTAATTGCTTTAGATGAGGACAGGCACTGAATCTATTGACCAGAGGACACAGGCTGGACTCTGACCCAGGCCTGATCAGAGGTCAACAGCATTCTCTAAAAAGCTATCATCATTGGATATATGCACAACACATTTGTTGCTCAGCCTTACCTTGTACAATTCATCACCTTTTAAAAGTATGGTGAATGTGCTCAAATTGCTCTGGGGCTAATGACAAAACTCAGAGAGCAGAGCCCCTGCTCATGCAGCAGATACTCAACTTGGAAAAAATTAATAAATACATGAGGACATGTTTTCTGCAGGAAGAACAATCAAAACAACATCTATTATATTCTATCAATTGTCATATCAGTTATTTGTGCTTTTACAACAGCCTCTTTGGCTTTCACTTTTGCACCTTTACACAGCAGCTAAGACCAGTTATCATTCTAGATGGAAACCCTCCAATAAAGGCCTAAGTAAAAATTTGAACAACTCCAAAATAATAGGGCCAACCCTGGAGAAGTGCTAGGTCTCTTGCACGTGATCCGTCAGTGGGGCCAGCCCTTCTCTGATTATTCCTACTTCCCCTTAGTAGCTGTGTGACATGGACCGTTCCACCCCATCTCCACCAATCTCCCATCCCCACCACTATGATTCTGCTACCTAATTACAATGTGTGAGGGATTTTTTCACTCCACCAAAAGTTCTCTGACACCACCTTGGAGTCCTATGGTTTAACCCAATTCTGACACTATCTACCTGGAGACAGTATCAGATCCCACAGATCAATTAGTGCTACAAAACCATCCCTCCCCCACTTCAGATGCCAATCTCAAGTCCAGGTTGTTATCAGTGCTTCTGAAGCAACAGGCTATAGAGTGGCAGTGCCAACAATCCCATCTTTGATTAATTTGCTAGACAGCTCACAAAACTAAGGGAAGTAGTTTACTTACTAGATTACTGGTTTACTATAAAAGGATGTAACTCAAGAACAGTCAGGTGGAAGAGATGCACAGGGCAAGGTATGGGGAAGGGGGCTTGGGGCTTCCAAGCCCACTGCAGGTACACTGTTCTCCCAGGACCTCCAGGAAGCTCTCTGAACTTCACCCTTTTAGGTTTTTATGGAGATTTTATTGCATGTGTACACTTGATTATATCATCAGCCAGCAAGGATTTAACTCAATCTTCTGCCCCTCTTCCCTCCCCAGAGGTTAACTGTAGGACTGAAACTTTCTACCCTCTAATCACATGACTGGTTCCCCTGACAACCAGCCCCATTCTTAGGTGTTTTCCAAGAGTCACCTGCTTAGCATCACTTAGGAAATTCCCAGGGTTTTAGGAGCTATGTACCGGAAAGGATGGATGAAAACCAAATATATATTTCTTATTATAAATCACAGCATCACATGACCTAAAACATGACTTCGTAAAATTAATTTTAACTGTTAGAGGACCTGATATGGACAGACTCAATTTGCAAATACCCTCAGAAATCAGAATGTATGAAAGAGAAAATGTAGTTAATGAAAAGGGCCACTAGATGAGAGACTAGATACACAGACTACGACCAGACCATATATAAAAATAGAACTGCCCCACAACCAGCAGCAATCAGCTCAGGAAACCAACGCCCTTAGCTCCAACAACCAGCCCAGAAAGCCGACCTGCTGTAAATCAAACTTACAGGAGCCCAGATTGCCATATCCAGTAACAATCCAGGAAGACCAACAATAGCTTCTTAACAATCAGCCCCAAACCACCAGGGCTTGATTAATGACTGACAGCTTCTCTAATTCTTGTTTCTGCTTTCACCTCAAAAACACCAGAGAAAGCCAAATGTGCATTGTACCCAATCATGTAAGATGCTCTCCCTCTAGGCTTCTAGTTAGCCCACCTACAGCTTCCCTAGGCCAACAGCCTCCAATCAGTGAACACCTGAAGACTTTCCTCTGCTCCATTATAAAGCCTTTCCAGTCTTCTGCTTGTCTTTCAGTCTCTGCCAAAATACAAGTATGGCTGATTCCCTTGCTACAGCAAGCTCTAAATAAATACTCTTTGCTTGTTCATTTTGTTGGTCTTTGCTTATGTCCACACAGGTAGTGTTGCAAAGGCTATGTACTGAACAGCTAGGGAGGAACCATCCAAATCATAGTCTATGGAAGGTGCCCCCTAGATTAGCTCAGTGTATGACTCTTATAATCACATGTGGCATTTCTGGGCAGGTTGAGCCTTGGTTCATGAAAGCAGAGCAGTGGAATAAACAGAGGTCAAAGTAGGTATGGCAAGTCAACCCTCTTATGGATTAAGCAACAATCTGGCCACAGGTCCCCAGAAGCGTCTGGGGAGGTATAAGTCCAATTCAAATCATTAGATGGTTGCTCAGGTCACCAGACTTATGCAGACAGTCCAGGGGGCTGCCTCCCAAACCACCTGTTTCTTATGACCCAACACTATAATCTAGCAGCTCTACCATCTCGGCTCTAAACTTTGTCTACCAATCATTTCAAAGGCCAGATCCTCTAGAAAATGACTGAGTTATATTCTACAGATACACAGATATTAGCACAATGCTCTTTCTTTCTCCAATTTATCATGTGCTCCTGATTGGGTCAGCTCTTTTCAACCCAAGGTCTTAACTGCACAGTGTCTACTTAAATAACATTGAATTTATGTCATTTTCCATGGTCCCAGACCTGAATTCTCAACAAAATTATTCCTTATGCCAGAGGTTACAAACACAAAAAAAAATCCATATGTGAATTAGCAGGTCACCCAAGCAAGTGACAGATGCAGCAGGAAATGTGAAGAACTAGGGAGATTATACCTCATCTAAAGGGGACAACTAGTAAATTCAGCCAATTTTGTTGAGGATTAATATAGACAGCAGTGAGCTGGCTCAGACTGCTCTGCAAGAACATATCCAATACATCACTTCTCAACTTCACTTCAGTAACATCACATTGGTAGTTTGAAAACAGTCCAGGTGGTAATACTGACACCACAGAAATCAGCGAATGCTAAAAATCAGGACACTTCTTTTTGTTTGTTTGAGAGCTGAATGTTAAGCATTTACCATCACTGAATATAGGCTAAGTGTTCCCAGATTTCCCAATATTTTAAGAGAAACAGACATTCAGATGTCTTTGTGAACCTCTCAATTTTTAAATGTTAGAAAGGCAAACAATGTTTCAATACCACAATGGCAAAATAAAACATCACCTCGGGCCACCTGTTCAGAGCCTCTGCCTTATACCAATGTGTCAAACCCTTGTTTATGGCTATAGGTCTCTAATTTGCACCTATAAAAATCAAGCAAGAGTCTTGAAAGTCCCTGAGTACATTTGTTAAATCCCAAATGATTAACATTTATCACAGGTAATTTCTTTAATATCTTTGAATGTGCATGAACATTTGTTACCATATGCTAAGAAGTCATTGTAGATATGAAGAAGTTAATTTTAACACTGAATTAAAAAATCATTCCATCTGTTCAACCAAAGTGACTCACAAATACTAATGACATATCACTGTCTTGAATAATAATATATTGTGTAAAGTAGTTGAAAGAAACAAAATTACTGTAATATATATGTGTATATATGATATACATGCACACACACATACCATATATGCACGCACATACACACCTCACATATGTACATATACACATGCACACAAAGAAATGAAAAATAACACCTAGAAAATGGTACAAGTAGTAAAGGAAGGCAAAAAGTGAAATATTGTAATAAATATTACCCGAGTCAGAAGAAATCACTAACTGCTGACCTGATGTTAACAAAAGGACATTGTTGGATGCAGTTGATGGCAGTGAGTTTGACATGAGAAGAGGTAAACATTCTGTCCTCTAGAGGTCCCTTAATGTCCTTGTCAGAACCATTTGGTTTAATTTTCCTCCCCATCTTATGAGCACTTGCCAAAATCTCTGACACCCCCTATTACAGTAATAATATGTGGTCACTAAAATTTCTATTTCTTTTGAACTTCCAATTTGAAATTTCTGCTAACATCCATGATGACTGTTCATTTTACCAAGGCATAGAAATTGTTATCAGGATTTCTTTAAATTGTTCAGTTGTTATCAGGCTTTTGTATTGCTGTAGAAATAGGTTATAAAGACAAAATCCCCCCATGTTATTCACTGCTATGCTGAAAATCTGGGGTGATATTTAGTTCAGAACCTATAATGTAATTTGGAGCTATAATCCCTTGGCTGTTGCTTTTCAGTGACTTGTTCTCCAAATGAGATAGTTTATAAAATTTAATAAAAAAATTAAGAGCAAGAAATCATATACAGAAATGTCTGAAGTGCAGTGACATTTTAAAGACTGAAATTCAGTTGTGCTGGCTCCCCACTCCACAGTCTCTTTTCATGTGTAGTTCTTTGAAATGCTCATCCTTCTTTGTTTATGGTGTGGATGAAAAATTCAACAGCTAGGTCACACCATAATTTGCCTTGCATGCCTTTATAAATTTTTTTTTTGCCAGCTGAACAGTGTTTTCATCAACTTTGAAATAGAAAGCAGTCCATAGAAATTCTTATTCTTTTATATTAGTTATCCTATTAAAATGATCTGAAAACTACCTTGATATTGTGTTTGCTTTGTTAGTGGCCCAAGTCCCAAAATAATGATGGCACCAAATTTCTGAATTTTAACATGTCATTGTGATTTAATATATGAGTATGATCATTCTCATTAATATTCTGAGTGCCCAACTGCTCTCTAATAAGCAATTTAAGTTACTGCTAATGCAGAAGAACAAAAAAAGATCTCAGTATACTGGGTACTTTGAGATGGGCAGGTTATCAAGCAAGTACAGATTTTTACATAATTTTTATATAATGCCCTTACAAGGCTATTTGGAAAATATTTATTCTTAGAGCTCATTCATGGAAACCAAACACAGCTGGAACTCTCAGGACACTGCATACTTAGGTTTAAAAAAATCCACATTATTCCAAATAAGGTGCAAGTTCTTACTATAATAGAAACTAAAACAATGACCAACCAAGATGATAATATTGATGGTGACAATAACAATGGTAACAAACATTGAGGGAGTAACATACAGGAGCTAATGGAAATTTAATTTGATTATCTAACACTCTGAATTCTAAGATTCTCAAAGTGGTAAGATTCTAGTCACAAACTTCACAGCTTTGCTTAGGAAAAAGCTAAAATCTGTGTCTCCTACTGAGCCTTAGGTCTTACCTTAAAAGTAATTTCACCTGACAAGTCATTTCCCAGGTTAGATATCTCTGCTATTCGCTTATAGAATACCCTTCTGTTCCCTAGCATACCATCTTCCACATTTTGTTATAACTGCTCGCTGAATTATCTCCTTTGACAGCCCTGTGGGGCAGGAATATTTTCTATCTTGCTTCTCATTATATACACAGACCCAAGAACAGGGCAGGGCACATAAGGGTTATTAAAAGAATATTTATAGGATGAATACAAAAATAAATATATCAGTCATGGACCTCTCTGCTCCAAACTATTTGAGGTTTATTAACCTTTGCTTTTATTTGGTCAAAATTAAATGTCATGTGCACTTACAAGAGGTCTGGATTTTACTGATGGCCCTCCACTAATTGTGTGATTATGGCAAGTCGCTTGCTTTTCAGATTTTAGTTTTCTCATTTGCAAAATATGGATTTGTACTCAATAGTAATTTTCCATATTTAACAAAGATGAATTCAACAACTATTCATTGATATCCAAATTTATATATAAGAAATTAGAGTCTATTGAGGCATATTCATTTAGATATATTTATTGAGCACCTTCCATAGATCACAGAGTGTCCAGGTACTAGGTTATATGCTGGTGAGGGAAGATAATCTATAAATAAATATGTAAAAAATATAAAGTATCAGAAGACCACAAATGTCCTGGAGTAAATAAAGAAGGAAAGGGACACGAGGGTGCAAGAAGGTAGCAAGGGAAGTAGGAGGAAGATGTAATTTCTAGTAGGGAGGACATGGAAATACCTTCTTCAGAAAGTGACTCTCGAGTAAAGGTCTTAAGTCCTGAAGGTTCTTATCTGGAGGGTGAACATTACAAACAGAAGGAATAGTTGTTACCATGTCCTGAGGAATGAACCTAAAGGATGACCCTAGGTTCTATGCCTGAACAATTGAATAAATGGAATTACCATTTAGTGAATGAAGAAGACTGTAGGAAAAGCAACATTGTGTGGGCTGGGGTATAGTGGGGGAAGATCAGAAACTAAGTCCTGGACATGTAATTTTGGACTGGCTAATAGATATGTAAATTTGGACAAGTAAGCAGCTGAAGAAATGACTGGGAGCTCAGGCATAAAGTCTGAGCTCCAGGAAAAATAAAAGAGTTGATAGTAATCAGAGCATGACACTATTCAAAGACTGAGTCTTGGGACATTCCGATGTTTGGAACTCAGGACAATGAGAAAGACCTAGCGAAACAACAAAATAAACAAAGTAACTAAGAAGGAGCCTCCAGTGAGGCACACCAAAACCAAAGACAGTGTGAATTCCAGAGGCCATGTGTTTCAGAACAGTGTTTAAGAAGAGTATGTAAAAGGCAGCTGACAGATGCAGTAAAATGTGGACTATGACCGAACCATTGGACATAGTATCAAAGAGGTGAATGATAAATTCAACAAGAGTAGGTTCAATGGATAAGAGGTAAAAGCCTAAATGGAGTGTTTTCAAGAAAGATTGGAAGCAGAGTTAGCAAATATAGGCAAATATTTGGAAATGTTTACTATAAAGGGAAGCAGAGAAATGGGGTAGTAACTGGAGGACAGATCAGGGTCATAAAAAGATTTATTTCAGATGGAAGAAATAGCAGTCTACTTATAAACTGAGGTTATAACCAAATAGAAATGGTAAAAGTGTTGATTCATGACAGAAAAGGAAATTACCACAAATATGTCTTGGAGTCAGTAAGAGGGAATGACACCTAGCATACAAGTGGAAGGATTGTTTTTAAGTAGAAGAAGGGTCAGTTCGTCCACGATAACAAGCCAAAGGCATAAAAAAGGGGGCAAAAAATGCAGGTATGAAGTTAGCTGTAGTGGTGAGCATCTTTGGAATTTTTTTCTTTTCTCAGTGAAATGGAAGCAAGACTGTCAAATGAGATTTAGGAGAGTGAAGATTTAGAAGAGTGAAGATCTAGAGGCTTAAGAATATAACGTACGATTTTCATATAGAAGAGAAATATGAAAGAACTAGGAAAATATATCAGAGTTACAGATCCACACTAAGGGCTTATTTGAGGTTTGTAGTTATGAAATTAAGTTTCAACATATGAATTTCAGGGGGCAGAAACATTCAGTCTGTAGCAATTGTGTTTATAAGTTTCCCCAGCCATGTTCAGTTATTGGGGTACAGATACAAAATAGGTGAAAGATTAAATGTAACCAAAGCTGGGATTTTGCTGGGCAAGTATGATAAATACAGAGAGGTTCCAGAGACTTAAAAATTTATGTAAGAGATAGTTTATAATGATGAACCATGAAATTTTAATTGAATAAGGGGAATAATGAGGTCATGAAGGGGTTAGGGACAGGAAAAATGTGAGAACAGTAGATCGTAGGTCCTGGCAACTAAAAGATAGATGGATGTGGAGTACTTTACAGAGTGAACTTAAAGGTGATTGAAATTGAGTTAATAGAGAAGTTGAAGTTTTTGGAAATGACAAAATATAACTACGGGAGTTAGTGACCAGAATGTAGACAGTACAAGATTATTGGAGGTAAGGTGATTCAGTAACTAACATTGAAGGATGTTGGAAAGATTATCTTTATGGAAATTGACATTCCCCAGGAACTATGACAGCGATATTGGGATGAGTAAATAATCAAAGAGCTAAAATTTAAGAAGTGAGTGGGGTGTTCTGGGGGTAGGTAATGACTGGGATAGTCTGATAATGTGCCATTCACAGGTGAGGATACCAGCTTGGAAGAGGTAAAGTAGCAGGACACGCAACGCATCTCCATGCTCTGTGGTGCGTTGCGTGGGAGAGGAAAACTGCTACTTGACGGGGCTACTTGGGAAGCAGTAGCCCTGGGGGAAAGACAGACGAGTTTCAGTTGAGCGAGAAAAGCACATTTAGAGAGAAGAAATAGGTAATTTTTCTGAATACTTACTACAAATCCTGGAGGCCACAGTGGGAACATATCAGGAGTTGCTGAGTGAAAACAGTGGACATTTGAAGCTGATGGACATGAGGTCTTGAGCCATAAGCAGATGAGCTTTCAGGGGAGGGAAGAAAGAATAATCTGCGGATACTGGGTTTCTAGGGGTCAGTGTTTCAGTCAGTCAAAGGGAGGAATAGCATAATGACATTACAGGGCAGTCATGAGTATTGTTGGAAGGAAGGGAAAGCGAGGAGTGTACAGGGTTCTAGATCCACTATTGTCTTCAACCAACTGAAATGTGGAGATGAAGAAGCTGTGGTCTTTTACAGAATGTGTAAAACTTACGGCTTCCCTTTATTCCAGGAACACCAGCAACTCTAGTGTTCATTTTCCATTTCTTATTGAGACACTTCCTGCTATTGGCTTTTATGACACACTCACCTCATTTTTCTTCTTCCTTACTGACTGTCCCCTTCCCGGTCTCCCCTGTTGGCACTACTACTTCTGATTTACCTCTCAATGGAAGGCTCTTTCCTTATCTTTCTTCTGTTATTCAACTACACTGCCTCCCCGGGGAAAACAAATCCACCTCCATCGTTTTAAATACAATGTACAATATGATTCCTGATTCTTCAACTCCAATTTGGACTTCTTTCCTGAGATACATTTTTATATTTGTGTACTTACTTGATACTTTCACTTGAATGTGTAATCAGCAACTCAAGTTTAAAGTATCTAAAGCAGAACTTTTGATTCATCTTCTCATCCCCTTCTCCAGTCTTCCTAATTTCACCTAGTAGTTTTGATCAAGAACCTAAAAGTCATCTTTGATTCATCTCTTTCTTTCAATCTGCAGGTCAAAATCCCCAGAAAGCACCATTGGATCTACCTTCAAACTACATTGCAAATCCAACCACTTCTCACCACCTCTGCACTAATACCACTGTCGGCTTTCAATCAGAGACAATCCACTAGGGTGTGAGTGTGTGTGCATGTATGAGTTTAATCTTACTCAACTGAGGTGGCTGATCAGATGCTCTAAAGTTATTTATTGTCTTTGCATCTGATGCAAGAGTTTGAAGTCTACAGTTTAGATGGTAGACATGAAGAAAACATACAATTGGTTAACATGAGAGAATCAACAAGGGCAAAATGGAATCCACCTTTGTCTCTGACTTTAATAATGTGGGCATTCTGACTTTAATAATGTGGGCGTCCTGCAGGGGATGTGGGTGCCTCTTATCACAGAGCTAAATACACACACCTGGCCCACAGGTCAGAGAAGTTTAGGAACACTCAAGGGAAGATCAAGTAGTTGCAGGCCTGGTTGCTGCCCCAGACCAACCAGGTGATCTAGCAAGTAAGCAACAGTGTGTGTGAGCTGGGAAAGTGCTGCTTCACACTACTAAGTGCTACAAGCAAAGTGGCTGCAATTTCACTTTGAAAAGACACTGCAAAGTCACATTGCAAAGTCACTACGGTATACACTTAGTCAACACAGCACTCATATGCACATCATTAAAACATAGCTATGTGAATTTCCAAATAAAGACAATAACAAAAACACAATTCCACCTAATGAGACAGCTGTCCCATATACAAAGGAAAACATGCTAGCCTTTTCCCCACCCAAAGAATGCAAAGCTCCCCTTTTTTTGTCTTTGGGTGATGTTCAGTCTTCTAACTATTCACATTCCTGTTACTTAAATCTTGTGCATAAAATTAACTAATATTAACACACTCTATATTTGAGGGTACTGAAATAGAAGAGGAAGAAAACAACAATATTTGGTTAATATGTACATAAACATATGAAGTTTAGGGAGAAGTATTCATAACTATTACAGTCTTCTTTTCTGTATTTGGTTATACGTTATACTATTGTAACTGGTATTTACAACTGCCTTCTTCTACTACCCTTTCCAAATTCCTTCTGCACTCAGCAAGTGCCCAAGCTGGTCCTGTTCCTTGCCATATCAAAGAATGTGAAGACAAATTTTAAAAGTACATGAATTATTTTAATAGCCTTCCTATTGTTCTCTCTGATTCCTGTGGAATCAATTATACTTCAGTTTACACCCAACAGCTAAAGTGACTCTTTAAAATGCAAATCAGATCATTTGGCTTCTCTGATTGAAGCTTTCCAATTAATTTCCATTACACATAGAATAAAATTTAATAGTTACCAAGGCCAACAGGCTCTTAAGATCCATCCTCTACCAATCTCATTCACTTTAGTTCCTACAAATTTCACTCTCATCATCTAGCCCAAAGTTTTTCCACCACACCACTACTGACATCTGGGGCCAAGTATTTCTTCACAGGGAGAGTTAGTCATGTGTATTGTGTGATGTTTGTCAATATTCCTAGCCTCTGCCTACTAGATGCCATTTGCACCCCTGCAGTTTTGACAACCCAGAATATCTCCATGCATTTCATTGCTAAAAGACTTTTAGGGGTCAAAGTTACTGCTGCTTGAGAACCACTACTCTGGCCATATAAATCATGTCTATGTTCATGGGATGTGACAATTTTTTACAATTTTTTATTGTTAATTTAACTACACATTTATTTATTTAAGCTTATTGTCCACATCCTTTTTCTCTAATACAAATACCATGACAATAGGACTTTATCTATTTTGCTCATCCGAGTATCCACAGTGCCCAGAACAATGCTCAAAGAGTCTTTATTGAATAATGAATGAACACTTCCCTCAGTTTGGAATTCACTAATTCCCTGTCTTCCTTTTTCTACTCAAATTTTTTAAACTGAAAAACCCAACTCAAATGTAACATCTCCCAAGAATTCTTACTTTATTTTAAGAAAACATTGTATCACTATTTAATACACGTTTTCTTTTATCCTGCTTGCACATATACCTCCTCTGCTGGTATATAAGTAACTTACATCTGAAGCACATTATTTGGCAACTTTTTAAAAAAGACTAAAATGGTTTACACTAATGCACACATGTAATTTATGGTTAACAAAACATTATAACTTGAAATCTAAAACCACAAAGAAAAAGGAGGTAAATATGGTGCTAATAAAATTAGTATATTTCCATTACTCAGCAGTGAATTAGACTATGAGTTTATTGGAATTCAGGACAAAACATGAAGCTATAACAATTTATATAAAATATATCCAAAAGATTACTTGCTATTTAAGAGAAATATTTTTCCAATATGAAATTCAAAATTGCATTTCTCATATGTGGAAATATATATTAGGATACAATGTTCTCAAATTAGGGCTTATAATAGATACAAAAACTGTTTCTATGGGGCACTTTGCTAGGCTAAATAATGGTCCCCAAAGATATTTACTTCCTAATTTCTGGAACTTGTGATTATTGTTTTATAAATCAAAGATTGACTATTACATAATATTTAAAAAGATGTTAAATTAAATATTTTTATATGAGGAGATTATGCTGAATTATCTGGGAGGTCCCTGAACATAATCATAAGCATCCTTATAAGAAATAGTCAGAGGGAGAGAGGGCTACAGAAGAGAAGGTGATGTTAACAGAAACAGAGAGAGAGATTTCAAGATTCTAGGGTGCTGGCTTTGAAGAAGGAGGAAGAGGCCATAAACTAAAGTTTGTAATGAATGTATTTCTAGAAGGTGAAAAGTGATTATTCCCTAGAGCTACTGAAGAGAGCACAGTCCTGCCCTGTGGACACCTGACAACTTGAATTCAGCCCAATGATACTAATTTCTGAATTCTGACTCTAGAACCATAAAAGAATAAATATGTGTGGTTTTAAGCCACGAAATTTGTATTAATTTGTTACATTAGCTCTAGGAAA
>PVKM010031481.1:0-16810 GCA_004027735.1 Carollia perspicillata | reverse complement strand
CTAAATATAGATAGGATTTCATAACTCTTGATATCCTCTCTATTGTTTTAGTGAAACATTCTTCTTTTTAATACCTGTCCCCTATCTCTGTATTTTTAATCTCATCTTTCTAACATGGACAGCATAGTTTTTCTTTTGTTTGTCTTATTCTCTCTCTTTTTCTCCGCTTCTCCCTCCTCTCAGCCTAAGACACTGTTAGCACTTCCCCCGATGAAAAGAAAATGGTGGTCAACCCCATCTAAGGTGCTATCTATTCTTTCTAAATTCTAATCTCTTAAAATAACTGGAAAGAGAGCTCTCTTCTCTCTCTTAAAAGCCTTTTATGAAGGCATTTAATCTCCCATTCCTGGCAACCTGATTTAGGCCTCTTCCGGATAAAACAGACCCTACCAAATGCAATCAATCCCGAAACGTCTCATGACAACCTGGCTGTGTCTTCCTTCACCAACACCACAGCCTCCTCTCCTCTCTTGGCTCTGCCTGGCCTGGCTTTCTCTAGTCCCTCTGAGTAGTGACTCCGCTTCACTGGCTCTTTCCTCCTTAACTGATGCTCCTTTCTCATTGTTTTGTTTTTCTCACCCGAATCCATGCCCTTCTCTTCCAAATACCCACAAAGCTGGAACTTTGACAGTGACCATTTCCCTGGACCTCGGCCCGTGTTCTTGTCTCTGGACAGCTCCACTCCACATACCTTCTGGTTATCTCCTTCCTCAACTTCACCTCCATCCCCTGAACTCTTCTTTTCCTTCTTTCTCGGATAATAATAAAATCACCAAAACTGGATATCCTGACTTTTTTTTTTACTAACTTTTAAACCTTTTTACTTTCACCTCCAACTTCCAACTGGTCACGGCATCTGGAAAGTTCTACTGAGGAGTCTCTGTCAACTACTTCTTCCTTCAAATGCCCTGCATTCTTGTCTTAATCCATCTCTCATTATTTCACATGAGGATAGTTGCAGTTTTTTTTCTTCTAATTTCTTCCTACCACAAACTCAGTTTTTCACAATACAGATTTATTAACATGCTGTTTTGTTATTTTCTTTGATGGTTTCCCAAGGGTACAGAATGAGATTCAACTTCTTGGCAAGGCTTTAAGTATCTTAATATTTAAACTGTAACCCTCTTTTTCAGTTGAATTTCCATATACCCTGCCAATGTCTTTCCTCCCCAACTATCCTGGATTATCTCCTCAAATATGCTATCACAAACCCATGCCTTTGCTTATGGTGTTACTTCTGCCTAGGACTTCATTTCTCTGGTGTATGGTATAAATGACCAAGATCTAATGTTAA
The DNA here is from genome assembly GCA_004027735.1 of Carollia perspicillata. Lineage (NCBI taxonomy): Eukaryota > Metazoa > Chordata > Mammalia > Chiroptera > Phyllostomidae > Carollia > Carollia perspicillata. The sequence goes on along the minus strand of PVKM010031481.1, from coordinate 15,516 downwards.
AGATCAAAAACATTTCAGCTTTATTCCCGAACTGACACCAAATTAATTACTTCAGCTTCAAAATCTCTATAGTACTTTGTTTCAACATCTATATTCATATTGTGCTATTGCTAATTATTTGTGACCAAATTCTGTGCCCAATCGTGAATTTAAGAGCAAGAATAATGTTGGTTGACTTTTGTATAATCTAGTACTCAGCATACTGTAAGAACTGAAATAAAAACAATTATTAAATACATGACTTTTGCCTTCTCACATAATACGCTATTCTTACAAATAATTCTCTAAAGTTCAGAGAATCTCGATCATTGTAATCAGTTTGGAATGTGTGCCTTCACCTGGACCCTTTATAGTCATTTGTAGGCTCCCCTACAAATCCCCACCACCTCCTACTAAGTAGCACATTACTTCAGGCAGCTCTCTGTCTGCAATAAACATACTCTCTTGACTGACAAACACAGATTCCCATAAGCAATGAGTAAAAAGGAAATGGAAAGGAAAAGCAGATTGGAAAAATTTCCTTTGGATACTCTCCCTGACTTTCACTGGTCCTTGACCATGTGGCCCGATGCTCACGTTAGGGTTCCTTTGCATTAGTACTCAAGCACAGGCGCACACTTGACAGAAAATGGCCTTCTTTGTGGTAATGGCTCATTTGCATTACTGGAAATGCAAATACTAGGATATTACTGGAAAATACTAGGATAAGGGAAAAAAGAAGAGTGAACAGAAACGAACTCATTGCTAACACAGTATTAATAGTTCAATGCTGTATACATTATAGGATTTTTATACAATGTTTAAATTCCTTTTATTTAGCGCAAGCTGATCATTTATATCTCAGAAAGGTATAAAAATCCTTTCTTTCTCTGAAAGAAGGTATAAAAGGTATATAAAAAGGTATACAAAAAGGTATAAAAATCCTTTCTCTGAAAGAAAGGTAAGCCTGGAGATCTACAGCCAATCTCTCTGCTTCCTCAAAACCAATATTGTCTTTTGAGCTTTCCCTTGTAATCAGCACATAGCTATTTCATACGCTTGCTCTTTCAAGATGACACCCTTTCTTCCTTCATATTTGGGAAGTTTAAAAAGAAAGCCTCTTAATCAAATCTCGAAATAGATAAGCTTCACCACTTTCCACAAACATAACCCATCTCAGGCTGTGAATGGTTTCCTTTTCGCTTGAGAGACATATTGGTATCTGTGCTGCAATGTCAGGCATAAACTGAAAATGCTATAATGAACACTGGTTGCCACAAAGCATTTAGTGTAGCAAAGATCTTTGTAAGGAATATTAGAAAGGAATAACTGCAAAGGAAGGGCTCGTTTCAGTGTAACTCTGCTGTTCCTAACTGGCCCGCCTGAGTTTTCCAAAGAAGCCAGCAGATGAAGTCCTGACAATGAGAAGGACACAGTAAGCTAAGGGCAAGATGACCATAGCCATTAACATCATTTATGTCTCTTTACTCTGAAATCACACTTCCCAAAGCAGACTTCTGACACTGGAGTCTTGTCTTCTGCCGGTAAATCTACCCAAGTCCCACATGTTTCAGCACTCTGGTCTCTCTCTGGCTAGGATACCCCTATATTCTTATTTAATGCATATTCTTTCCACACTCTCCACATCCCTGTCACCTACCATCCAAAATCTCCACCAACATTTGTAAAAGAACAGTTAGTATTCAGTGTCTTCATTTTCTTGCTTTCCATTCATACCTCATTCCACTGAGCCAGATTTCTAGAACAGAGACTTGCAATTACAGTGGGTTTTGATTATTAAATTCAAAGGATACTTTTCAGGCTCTGCATTATGGGACTTCTTCATAAAGGTCATACTGGTGACTCAATTTTCTGACAACCTCCCTTACTTCAGATCCCATGATACCATGCCCTTCTAGCCCTTTTCCTACTCCTCTGAACATTCTTTTTCTTCTGGAATTTCCTCTTGCTACTCCTCCCTCTCAACATTTTAAAGGCCATTTCCTTAGGTTTCACCTCATAGCTCCCTGCTCTTTTCACTCCATGACTTTCTAGATTTGTTCACACGCTTTCATGAAAATCATACTATCACTTCCAACTTACAGCTCCTGAGCCATCTCCTGCCCCAAACCTTTGCCCAGAGTCTTACCTGTTACCAGACCCCTTGAAGACATGCAGCGTGGCTTCTCAAAGGCTAGCATCCAAACTTTGCCTCAACCTGACTCTGCCAATGGGCTTCTCTGAGTATGGAATCTCAGTCACTGTTTCCCGCTAGAAACGTGTATTTCCCCTTCCTCATTTCCTTTATTAATCACTGAGCCCTGCCATTTTTACCTCCTATATAATGTGCCTCCCTTTTTTCATAACTACTGCTCCCCAAAATATTTAATTTCTATGTTTTCCACACACTACTTTTAATCATACACATCTTGACAAATTCCCCTGCCCTGCTCCCCTCACTGCCACCTTCATTTGGTTTATTCCTACAACTTCATTACGACTTAATTCTTCCCAAAATGCGTTTTCTGACTCCCACCCTGCCCAAGCTGGTTAGCTACCCATCACCTCTACTCCTGTAACACCCTAATTATATGTCAATAATTGCACTGAAATTGCAATGATTTGTTTGCCTATCTTTCTTTAGCACTAGACTGTGTATTTTTAAAATTCTTCCTCCAGTGTTTATCACAGTGTATGATACCCATTAGGTGCATAAAAACATTTACTAAATTAATAAATACATTGATTCATTCACTGATTTGTTTGCCCATGCAGATTTTCCTAATAAAAAAAAAAAACCAACAACTCAACAACCCAAAAACAAACAAACAAACAAAAAAACAAAACTGAACAGCCAATATGTGTCATAATCTATTTGGCAATGATATTTCTCAGGAAAAATGAGTACATGAACATCTGGTTTATCCATCAGTCCTTCATGAGATAAGTTAAAATGCATGTTCTTTAAAAAGCCTGAATTCTCTGGATGAAGTTAGTATACAGGTTTTGAGAGTGAGGAAATAAATCATCTCTCGACCAGTGCCTTCAGCTAGACTCACGGGACTCAGCCCAGAACAGTCTGTCATCGCTGCTGCCTCTGATCTCGAACAAGCACGTGTCTTGGCCACTTGCCTCAGGCATGTGGAGATTCTGTGTGTCAGGATGAAGGTGGCCCTGTGGCTCCTCTCTTGTAAATGTCATTATGTTTAGGATCATGGCTTGAGTGCTGAGGTGCCAGGTCCTAAAAAGTTGTACATTAACTGCTTCTGATAGAAAAAATGATGTCACTACAGTCTGATTAGATGGTGGTTTGAGTCAAAGATAGCTTAACAATTGATTATTCATTTCTTTGTCATACTACATTCAAAACAAAGTAAATCTCTGTGTGGTTTCATACTATTTTTGAATTGTACCACTGCCCAGTATACATAATATTTTACTAGTGAACACTCAAAAACTAATTTCACAATTAAAGGAAATAACAGAACATAATTTTTTTATAGCTGGCAAATGAATGAATCGTGAACTTGCTGATTCAAAACTTTGGTGGGGATAAGTTTAATATGGCAAAAATGACCTGGAGTTACATTCAGGACTATATTGTTTTAATTCTAGCAATGTTCAGGTCAACTTTAACATGTCAGAATAGTGATAATAAATGATGACCCTTGTAATATCAACAATGGCAACACTTATGCCTGGGACAAGAGCTCTGTCATTTCAAAGTACATCGGCTGCTAGGACATGCAAAGTAGGACACTGCTGTTAACACGACAGCTTTCCCAAGGTTTATTCATGGGGACACATGAACACAACCTCTAGCAGACCTGTCATGGCTCGCATACTCTTGAGAGTTAGGCCCAAGTATATATACACTGTGTGAAATATTTACATATCAATAAATTTGTAATCTTGATTCTGTCTGCATAATATTCTGGTACTGCCTAGGGTATGATTTGGTGATTTATATTTATACCCTTCCCTTTTTAATTCCCATCACCCTGCCCATTTGGGTTGTGTTTCCTGATACTTCCTTTCTCCTGAGAGTGATTCTTTAGTGTTGATTTTATGTTCCTTGTTCGTGACCTCATGTCACCTCTCACTCTCAATCTCACAAATACAAGACCCTGACTGTGCCCATACCTGGGCCCCTATGCCCTGTGGCTGAGTGGAAAAAAGGGATCAGAGGAAGTAGAAATATGCTGCTTGAAATTTTCATAACCTTCACCATTACCTCCTAGATTCCCCTAAACCTGAAGTAGAACCAGAAAGTGAAATGAAAATGAGATAAACACATTCCTCAGCAATTCTACTCCTACTGTTTATATTTGGAAAATATTCATGGCCAAGCCCGTGTATGCACTTGGAGCGTGGAATGGTCGAGTGACCGCTTTTGTTTATTTGCAGCACAATAGGGCACACAGAAAACTGCTGTAGGTTTTCTTGAGCTGGTAGTCTTAATTAACATCCAGGTAATGTGTTGCCACCGACGAGATGGCAAAAGACAGGAGCTAATTTTTAAGCATTTCTTGTCCCCTGCCTCCAGTCCCCTTAGTTATACTAGATGTTTCTCATTTCAGCATAATACACAGACCTACTGTCATCAAAACTAACACCTGTTGAGTGTATCATATCATGACTTCAGGTAAGAGTTAGGAAGAGAGCGACCTGGGGAACACAGCTCTCCACTCAAACCTTCTCTTTTCTCCCCACTGATGGTAATTTAAAAGCATTTTAACATATGACATCTCTGTAACAGCTTCTTGAGCTTCTTCCTTTCTTTTGTGAGTATGGTTTTCAAATACTCTTGTATGTATTTATTTATTATTATATAGTTATTTTTTATGGCTATTGTAAATTGTGCTGCTATGAACATTGGGGTGCCTAGGTTCTTTTGGATTGGTGTTTCAGGATTTTTCGGGTATAATCCCAGCAGTGGAATTGCTGGGTCAAAAGGCAGTTCCATTTTTAGTTTTTTGAGCGAATTCCACACTGTTCCACAGTGGTGGCATTAGTCTGCAAACTCAGCAACTATGCACTAGGGTTCCCTTTTCTCCATAACTTTGCCAGCACTTGCTGTTTGTTGATTTGTATATGATGGCCATTCTGACCAGTGTGAAATGGTATCTCATTGTGGTTTTAATTTGCATCTCTCTAATGGCTAGTGATGTTGAGCATCCTTTCATAGGCCTATGGGCCCTCTGTCTGTCCTCCTTGGACAAGTGTCTGTTCAGGTCCTTTACCCATTTTTTAACTGGATTGTTTACCTTCCTGGTGTGGAGTCATATGAGTTCTTTATACATTTTGGAGATCGAACCCTTGTCTGAGGTACCATTGGCAAATATGTTTTCCCATATGGTTGGTTCCCTTTTCATTTTGATGATGTTTTCTTTAGCTGTGTAGAAGCTCTTTAATTTGATATAGTCCCATTTGTTTATTCTTTCCCTAGAGGATATAGTCCCATTTGTTTATTCTTTGCCCTAGAGGATATAATGGTGAAAATATTGCTGTGTGGGTTATCTGAAATTTTACTGTTTTCCTGTAGGAGTTTTGTGGTGTCATGGCTTTCGTTTAAGTCTTTTACCCACCTTGAATTTACTTTGGTGTATAGCATAAGTTGTTGGTTAGTTTCATTTTTTGCATGTACCATTCCAGATCTCCCAGCACCATTTGTTGAAGAGGCTATTTTTACTCCATTTTATGATTCAGTCTCCTTTGTCAAATCTTAATTGACCATATAGACATGGGTTTATTTCTGGGCTCTCTGTTCTGTTCCATTGATCTATGGGCCTATTCTTACACCAGTACCAGCCTGTTTGGATTACAGTGGCCTTATAGTATAGTTTGATATAAGCTATTGTGATCACTCATACCTTGTTGTTCTTTCTCAAGACTGCTGCAGCAATTCGGGTCATTTTGGGTTCCATATAAATTTTTGAAATATTTGTTCTAAGTTTGTGAAAAAAGTCATTGGTATTTTAATAAGGATTGCATTAAATCTATAGATTGCTTTGGGTAGTGTGGATATTTTAATGATGTTGACTCTTCTCATCCATGAAAACGGTTATGCTTCCATTTCTTTGTATCTTCCTTAATTTCTTTCTTCAGTGTTCTGTAGTTTTCTAAGTATAGGTCTTTTACCTCCTTGGCTAAGTTTATTCTTAGGTACTTTGTTTATCTTGTTTCTATAGTAAATAGGATTTTTTCATAATTTCTTTTTCTGATATTTCATTGTTGGTGTACAAAAATGCCTTCAATTTCTGAATATTGACTTTGTATCCTGCTATTTTGCCAAATTCACTTACTAGGCTGCGTAGTTTTTTGTGGACCCTATAGGGTTTTTTATGTACACTATCATGTTATCTGCAAATAATGACAGTTTTGCTTCCTCCTTTCTAATTTGAATGCCTTTTATTTCTTTTTCTTGTCTGATCACTGTGGCTAGAACTTCCAACACTATGTTGAATAAAAGTGGTGAAAAGGGACATCCTTCTGTTGTTCCTGATCTTAGGAGGAGAGCTGTTAGCTTTTGCACATTGAGTATGATGTGGGCTGCAGGTTTCTTGTATATAGCATTTATGATGTTGAGGTTTGCTCCCCCTATTTCCACTTTGCTGAGCATTTTTATCATAAATGAATACTGTACTGTATCAAATGCTTTTTCAGCATCTATTTATATGATCATGAGACTTATGTCTTTCATTTTGTTTATGTCAAAAGATAAGTCATAGCAAGACAGAAAACAAAATTTAAAATGAAAAGAACAGGAAAGAAGAAGGTAAAATGGAGTAAGAGAAGGAAGGAACAAAATATGAAATTTGAAATAAACTATAATACAAAATCTAGTGACTTAATATGCAAAAACTTGAAGGGCAAGAAATTAATGTTAAAAAGCTATGCAGAAGAGAAAATACCACATATCATGAAGAAGACTGTGGTGGAATTCATCTCAGTAGCATTTAGTATTTACCCCTATTTTTTCTTTCTGGATACACCTCTGGTGATGTCAGATGGTGACCCCATATGGCCTTAGCCAGCCTATTGGAAACTACCAGGGATTTATCATCTGTACCTGGCTCCTTCAGTTGTTAACCTAGTCAGTTGTTAACTCTGCACTCAGCAGTCAGCTTACACACCACAGGGTGGGGCAGAGTCCCTCCTGGGGGCAGGGCTATTGTTTCCCCTCAGGCTGTTGCCTCTTGGAGGGGAGTGGTCTGCCTGAGCTAGATGGCTCCTGCAGTATGGGGCATGACTCAGCACCAGGATCCTGGCAGCTGCTCTCTCAATTCTCTCCCCAAAGCCACTCTCCCCAGTCTCTCCTCAAGCGTCTCTGCCCCATCCCCCTTGCTGGAGCCCAGGGTAAGTGGCTGCAAATGAAATATTTTGCATTGGCCCTTTAAAAGGCTCTCTGTGAGGCCAGCTATCTGTCTCTGGCAAAGAAAAACCCTGTCACTTTTTGCAACTGGATGTTATCTGGTGCTGCAGGCTGGGGAGCTCAGCTTGGGGTTTAGACCCCACACTTCTTAGCGGACACCTCCTGGCCACTGAAGTGTTCTTCCAGGACTTCCATTGCTGCCTATGGGAGCCCAGCCCACCCTTTCGTATCTCCTCTGCACTCTATACCAGTCACATTGTGTTGAAGCCATTTCTTCTGTCTGTCTGTGGTTATGAGGCTTCGCTCCAGCTAGTGTTCAGTTGTTTAGTCTGGATAAGTTCTTGGTAAATTGGTTGTAATTCCAGGTTGGTCCCGAGAGGAGGTTAGTGTAGCTTCTACTTACTCCTCCGCCATCTTGGATCTCTTCTCTGCTTAATCTTAAAATGTCAAATCATTCACCATAAGTAACCTGAGTTATAGGAACAATGACAAAAACTCTCTCTGGTATAAGTTCTTGATCCTTTTTTTTTCATTCTCAATGGCTGTGGAAATCAATTCACCCAATTAACTCTCCCAGAAATAGGTACATTGTAAAAAGAATGTCCTCAATAACCCAGTGAATTAAAAGTTTGCGAAATTCTAGGCATTCAAGTAAAGTAAAACATGAAAACTTCTGGCAGCTGGAATCGTAGAGGTATGGAGGGGCTAGATCAGCCTGGCTTTAGAATGGGCCCTGGGCTAATTTCTGAGAGTAGCTCCAGACATTTCAAAGCTCCTTTCTTTCTTCTGCAAACTGACCCACAGATTTTCAAAAAGTTCCTTTTTTTTGTTCCTCCAAATGGTGTGGGGATGACAAGGCTGCACGTGGCATGATGGTGAGGGCAAAGCTCTTCAGTCTGTGTACAGCTGAGACCTGAACTCAGATCTGTTGTACACTGGGCATTTTTCAGTCCTGCGCTCAATTCACAGAACCAGTGTTTTGTTTGTTTTGTTTTGTTTTAATAGCCATCATTACTCTTTTAGACCCTTCAGGTGCTGCTGAACTGAGCCTGTTTCCAAGGCTATTAGGACCCACAAAAGACCTTCTGTAGAGAAGATATTTTGAATGATCATGTTATAGTCCTAATTGAAGCTGAGTTGTCCATGGCTCTCTGAAGCTAACAGTGAAACATGCCATTCTCTGAGCATGTGTCCCTTATCAGAGCCACTTAAGGTAACAACCTCTTACAAAAGGCCCTCTGGGTCTCTAAAGGTACAGAGCTCTCATTACTCCTACAGTTAGGGAAAGCTTTAGACCACTTCTGGGAATGCAAATGAATGAATCCCCATGTGACAGCTGTAATAAAAGGCTCCTGTCTTTTTGCAAAGCATTCAAATGCCATCTGGCAATTTCGTTGACGTCAGCAGGCACAGAAAAACAACTGCCTCACTGCTTTCTTCATCAGTCCCTTCCACCCCCAACTTTGATTTCCCTCCTCCCTGGCAGAGAGCTCCAACTTTTAGTTACAGGAGAAGGACAGGCGCAAAGAAACCTTTTTAAAAGATGATCTCTACTTCTTGTCTGCTCTAAAACAGTGCCAGCAGCAGAGCAGCAGTGGAATTTGGCCCCATCTCTCCCAATTCCAGTTAGAGGCTGTATAGATCATTACATTAAAAAGAAATTTTAAAGCCTTTTCTATTTGTGTTTTAGGACTTGAAGTACGGTTATTCCAAGACTGGAGGTGTTAAAGAAAACTATTACTGTGACTTCTGATTCAACACATGCTCTCTTTGATCACTGCAAATAAATAGCCAGTGTTGTGCAGAGAACCAGTCTGCAGCCTGAGGCTGAATACATTGGCTTGAGAACTTACATATCATATATATGTCTTTCAACAGTCCGCTAAAAGCTTCAATGGACTGAGTTTTTTTTCAATGTTGAAATCATATAACAGTTGCCTTAGATACAGTCCATGAAAAGCAATTTTTCTAAATTATTGAACAAGAAGCAAATAGGTCAACTGAATATTTGTACCCCTGTCCAAGAAACAGAATTATAGAAGAAACACCATCCAACACGAATATTTTACAGAAGTCCTATTTTAAAAAAAACACAAAGAAAACCACCTAAAATTTGCACATAGTGTATATAGGAGGGCATAGAAATTTTAAGTTATTATAACCTATTATGGCTTTTTTCACTTACAAGGGAGGAGTTAAATACTGACAATATCTAATCTGTTCCTGGAAATGGGCAAACTCTGCTGACAGTAAAGAGGAAAGTGATCCCATTAAAAGCTGATTAATCAGCCCTTTGTCAGCCCCCCAAATTATTACTTCTCAAGGTAAGAGAATACACATTTGGATGACATCCTATAATTTTATCCATATCACTGGTACCTGCTGCTTATCTTCTGGTCAGACCATTACCCAATGGAAAAGACTTCTGAAAAACAATTTTATATATTAAATGAAGGATAAGTCTATTAAGTGAATACTAGCCAATCAAGGTATTGCTTAGATGCATTGCTTCCACTCTAATTCTTTGTCTTTCTAAAGCTTTGCTTTTTCAGTTCTTAAAAATCTATTGAAAGGAACATCAAATACCATTATTTTCCAGTTATAATTTCTCAGGAAAATTCATCACGGAAGTTAGGTGAGTGATTTTAAAGTACATCTGCAACTATGTCACTTCTAGACTAAAATTTTTTCCATAGCTCTGTCTTATCTATTATACTTTGAGTTTTGCTCCAAGTCATTTGAGGAATATGACACAGTCCCTTTAGTAGAAATGGCAAGGCCGGTTACAAACACAAGGGTAGTTGGGGTTAGGTGACAAGAAATATGAGAGGGCTGTATAATGTGAAAATTTAGCATGCATCATAGAAACGTACCCTTGAAACCTATCGAATATTATTAACCAATGTCACTCCAATGAATTTAATTTAAAAAGAAAAAGAAAATTTGCTGCCACTAACTCCAAAGAGGAAAGTGGCAAATCCAAACTGAGGGCCTGCACTACTCTAACTGAGTGCTACCCCTCCTTTAATTTTCACCTCAACTCTGGCCATTCTTTTTTCTTTTCTTTTTTTTTTAAAGATTTTATTTGTTTATTTTTAGAGAAAGAGAGGGAGAGAAACATCAATGTGTGGTTGTCTCTCATATGCCTCTAACTAGGGACCTTCCCCACAACCCAGTCATGTGCCCTGACTGGGAATGGAACTGGTGGCCCTTTAGTTTGTAGGCCGGCACTCAATCTACTAAGCCACACCAGCAAGGGCCCATTCTTCTTCCTTTTAAATTAATATTTGTGGTTTCTTCTTTTCAACGGGCTGCTGTTTGCCTCTGTGCCTCTGGACCATCCATCCTGATGAATCCTTCACACAGAAGACATATTTCCTTGCTCACCAAAATCCTCTGTCCTTTATGGGTTAAGTCACAGTTCCCTTCCTCCAGGAGCCCTTTGTTGAACCATTTCTGCTTTGATTTTTGAAGTGCTCGGTGCACATATCCTCATTTTAATTTCTGCATTTGATAGTGTAGGAACCTTTTCCCATGAAAATATGAACTCCATTAAGGTGAGGGTGGTATTCACCTTTGTCTCCTTGGTGCCTAGCATGGTATTAAGTATTCAATAGATGGCTGTGTAAAGAACAAAAGAAAGGAGAGAAAAAAAGGCAACACAATCGTAGCAAAGAAAAGAAAAAACATGAACCAAAGTCACCACTAAAATGTCATTATGAAAGAAACAAACAAAAAAGAATTCAAAAGGTAACTTCTCCTAGCTGAAGGAAACCCTCTAGGATTTATTGAATATATACTATGTACCTAGTAGCATGTTAGGCATTTTCATATATTATCCCATTTAATAGTCAATAAAACCTGATGAAGTTTGTTTTGTTACCACCTATATATGAAAAATGAGATTCAAGAGGTTTGGGGAATTACTTAATAGCTCCTCAGCTGGCAATTGGTGGCAAAATGAAGAGCAGGTATTTGGACACTGTAGTCTTTCTAGATACTTAAAAACCCACGTTGTTTTGTTTAAGGCAGAAGGGGGAATGGGAAGAGAAAGCAGGAGAATGCATAACCTGTTGCTGAAGTTGAAGTGAGTATTAAAAACTCTAATAATAAATCTATTTGGATGTAAGAAAAAAACTCAACAAAGTACACTTGGAACATACCAACTGGAGGTTAAGTCTAAACTATGCTTCAGTTCCAGCAGTGTAATCGCTCCCTGGAACAAAAGGTCATTAGTGCTGCTGATGTAGAGGCTACATCTTCACTGAACATATAAACCTAGTAAGGTTTTCAAAACCACCTGTCACTTGATAACCACTATTTTTATGGGCTATGTACATTAGTTGAAGAATGAAAAAATAAGGAATGCAGGGAGCCCTGGCAGAATCTGGCAAAGGAAATCACCAATTTAGCAATAGGAGGGAAAAATGAGATAAAGGAACTATTAGTAGATTTGTACTTTTAAGGTTTTAATAATTAGCAAAAATGTCTAACATACTTTCTAGGAGTGTTAAATCAAACATAGAAGAAAAGAGTGTTCTGAGTGCCTTATCTAATTATAACTGCTTTTAAGTGAGAATTGCTTTTCTTAGAATAAAGAAATCAAGAGACTCTGAACAGACTCTGAAATTGTCCAGAAAACAGTTAACATCTTTTTAGAAGAAGAAAAGCAAGGACACACAAAAATGAAAATACCATTAAAAAAAGACATTTTGAATTTGAATGGGACACTTGAGATAGATGTATTTGAATGAATAGGTTTTATCTTGAGTAAGAACTAGTTTCGTTTTGAGTCAACGTAAGACATCTCATATTCATAATAATGCTTTTTGGAGTTATTCCAAGGATATTAATGTGAAAAACCCAGAACTTATACACTAGTGTTACAGTTGACTTGTAAAAAAAAAAAGAGTATTTTCATCAGGAGGCTGGCATTCTGCATCACGTTAAGAATACCGGTTGCTAACGAGGAACCAGCCTGTCAAAGTGAAGTAGCAGGTTCTGATCTTTAGGGAATGATGCTGCTAAACCTCAGGTGGGTGAAAACATTCTAGAGAGATAAAAAACTTAAGGATATGTTCCACTGCCTCTGACCGACAACTGGGGATTCTGAGTCACATCATGTACTACTTGGTGGAATTTCCTGGGCAACTGACCAAAATCTATAATTTCCTGACAAAACTGTCAGGCTGTTTTGACCTGACAATATTTTATATTCCACTCATATGCAAGTCTTTAATGTGTAAGTATTTCAAAATTTGGTTTCTAGGTTATCTCGCAAAAGCAAATTTATGGACCTACTAAATCAGTGGTCATCATTTGACAAGGGACACTGACCATCTGTGTGACCTTCCTAACCAGGAAAGACAACCCAAAGAAAGATGGTCATCTTTTGTTGAAAGCAACAAGGCTTCTATCACTTCCCAAAGTAGTCCTTTCTTTGTACTGGGAGACTGAGGTCACTGGAAGATCCGCTGAGAATGGCCTTCCCCAATCAATTCTGCTGCTGCCTTCATCAGGGAAACCTCTTCCATACTTCCTAGCTCTCCACAGAAAGCAAGCAGCTCTCCTGGTCTGTGCTACACTCGAGCTAACACTTATCTCACTCCATTTGTGTTTTTTCCTAGTATCTATAGGCTATAAAAAATGAAACCTTTTATTTTTGGAACATTAGTAGCATCTTAAAATCATTTTCATTGATCAATGAAGACAAAGCAACCAAAAATAATACTAGGAAATTAAAATAACGTTAGCTCTTATTCAGGGCTTTATTATGTCAGGAACTAGTCAAAGCACATTATATAGAATATGCCATTCTGTCCTAATATCACCCTATGAAGAAGGAACTAACATTATTTGTATTTTATAGATGAACTAGTAGAGTTTAAGAAACTTAACCAAGGTCACACATGTAGTAATTGATGGGACCAGGATGTGATCCCAGGAGGTTTCTGAATCCACATTCTGTGTTCTCTAAACATTAACCTCTATACTGTCTCCTTATTGAAATCTCCTTTAAAGAGATTTTGCCAATTCTTTCATTGTTAATGAAATCACTCATAGGAATTAAGGTGGGGTACATTAAGCAACTCTGAGGAAAGCCTAGAGATCACTGGAAAAATTATATAATTATACTTGAAGATCTCCTAGCTCACAACTATTTATTTATCAAAACTATAGAGATATGAAAAATTTAATTATGAGGTCTGTCCAGAACAATGTCTAGCCATTGCTAATATAATGAGAACAGTTTGCGCGACATCGATGTAACCTGGCAGCCAAGGAGAGTGGACTGGAATGTGCATGAGTGAACAGTGACTTCACTGTACTGACAGTGAGGGCAGTAGACGCCACGGAATGAGCATGTGGACTGTGTGGTTGTCCCATTCAAAATGACTGAGCCAGTAGAGCAAGGTATCTGCATCAAAGTTTGCGTTAACCTTGAACATTCCTCTGTGGAAACTATTCTCATGATTCAGAAGTCAGCAGCTATGGGTAATGACAACATGCTTGCTCTTGCATCATGTCTCCTAGGGAGTTTTTTTGCAAAGCATAATTCACCCTGGTGACCCAGCCCCCCATAGCCTAGATTTGGTGCCCCGTGACTTTTGGCTTTTTGCAAAACTAAAATCACCTTTGAAAGGGAAGAGATTTCAGATTGTTGATGAGATTCAGGAAAATATGACAGGGCAGCTAATAGCAACTGAGAGAACTGTGTGAGGTCCCAAAGTATCTACTTTGAAGGGGACTGAGATGTCATTGTCCTATGTACAATGTTTCTTGTATCTTCATCATTAAATGTCTCTGTTTTTCATATTACATGTCTGGATACTTCCTGGACAGTACTCTTGTATAGGTATATATGTATGTATGTATATGTATAGTTTCTATATTAAAAATTGTATAGTTACTATATTAAAATTTGTATAAGGTAGGGTAGGGGTGAAGGAATACTTCAGAATCTGAATTCTGGGGGGTTAGGGCAGAGTAAGCAGCCTGCAGAAGCTAACGCCAGTAAAATGTGAATATGTGATAAGCAAAAACCTGTTTTCAGACAATGGAGGCAGGGAGGGAAAAATGAGGAATAAGTCTGCAACTTTCAAACTGTTCTGTAGAATTTGGGAGTTCCTTAGGGGGTAGTTCATCAAGAATAGTTTTAGTGATTACTAAAGTTATCTTTCTCTCCCTTCACATATTAAATTGTGGGAGAATATTGTTTATAAGTGCACTTCCTCTATATCCTGCCATGAACTTCATTCTACAATGGTGTACTTGTTTTCAAGTACAAGTGAGGGCTGTATCAAAATAAATATTTCCACTTACAGGTACATAAGAGCAGACCCCAACATGAAAAAGTCTATAGTCCCGAACACACTGCTACGTATATCAACATGCACATCTGCAATGAACATTGTTTCCGATTCTCCCCTGTTCCATGGGTCACTGCTGACATACCACTTTCATAATTTGCTATAAAGGCACAAACTTTATCACCATGATTTTATTCCTTCAGTATTTTGCAATATTTTAAAATATAATCCAACAATTCAGAATGTATTATTTACAGGGTAACTATTTCTATCAAAATAATTTTTTATATCCATTTTTAAAGTAACAGGTCACAGAGGGCTAGTTCCATTAGAGTTACTTTAGAAGGTGATATCTTTTGCAAAGACAGAGACAGAATCAGAAAACAGAGATGGTTAAGAGTATAAAAAAATTAAAATTTCCCCAAACTAAATAATACAAATTCACATTTTTAGAATGAAGAATTAAATATTTATTTTTTATGTCTTTATTTTTTAATTTAATATTTATTGTATTTTTTTCCATTCATTACCATTCTGTCCCCTGATACCTCCCTCCCTCCAGAATGTCCATGAGTCCTTTCTTTCAAAGGAATTTCTCTTCTTTACTCTATTATTAATGAGGCTATGCCCAATTTTAAATTTCTGGTATTTCACAACTTCTCTCTACAGTTTACATTTAGAAACGTATGTACCTATATACACCAGGCTCAGTTCAAAGGATTACAAGCTTTATTATGCTCTCTGCCTGTAATGCCTATAGATGTGTGTATTTAACAGGTTAGGCAATACATTCTAGCAGGGTGGAAAAAAGCAATAGTTGAGGTGGCAGTAGACGTGTTTGGCTCTCAGCTA
>PVKM010031480.1:0-16791 GCA_004027735.1 Carollia perspicillata | reverse complement strand
TATCATTCTGCCTTGCTAGTGCTAGTGCTGGCAGTCATTCCAGCACTCTCCATCTAAACTGCTAGTGCCAGTGCGCAGGTCCTGCCCACCCTGCCACTGCAGCTCTGTCATAGCTTGGGAGCACAAGGTGCTCACACAGGAAACACCTATAAAGCATGTGGTTCTGGTAGCCAAGGGGCTTATGCTTCTGGGCCCCATAGGTCTTCTCCTATACAAGCCCACTCCTGTGAGACTGGGAGAGGTAGTGGTCTCATCTAATACATAGAAACAAACACAGAGAATCAAGAAAGATAAGGAGAAAGAGAATTATGTTTCAAACAAAACAAGACAAAAACCTCAGAAAAAATACCTTAATAAAATGAAGATAAGTAATCTTCCTGATAAAGACCTTAAAAGTAATGGTCAAGAAAACATAATAAAGTAAAAAAAATCTAGAAAAGGTATACACACACACACACACATATATATAATGTACACACATATACATATGCATACATACATATATACTAAAGACAGTGATTAATCACTTTTATGGATAATATAATAAAAATAAAAGGATCAAATTAACTAAAATACAATAAGTAGTCAAGAAATATATAAAAGAAAAAGGTGTAAAATGTGATAACAAAAGTAAAATGTAGGAGGAGTAAAAATGTAGAGTTTTGGGTTTAATTCAAATATAAGTTACTTCAAGTTAAAAATAGACTGGTATATACATAGGATGTTATATGTGAACATCACAGCAATCACAAAGCAAAAACGTAAAGTGAATATACAAAAGGCAATAAAAAGGAAGATTAATATAATGCTAAACAAAGTCATAAAGCCACAAGGGAAAAAGAGAAGAAAGCAACAGAGAGCAACTACAAAAGAGCCAGAAAATAATTAAAATATCAATAAATCCATACCTACCAATAATTATTTCAAGTTTAAGTGGAATACAATTTCCAATCAAAAGACACAGAATGGCTTAATGGATAAAAACAAGACTCACTATCAATATGGTACCTATAGGGGACTCACTTCAGAAGCAAGAACACATACAAACTTAAAGTGATAAAGAAAGCTATTCCATGGAAATACACATGAAAAGAAGAAATGGGTAAATACCTAGAAACATACATGATGATAAAGGGTTAATCTAGCAAGAACATACAACATTTATAAAGATATATGCTCCAAACATAGGAGCACCAAAATGTATAAATCAAATATTTACAGACCTAAGGGGAGAAATTGAATATTTTACAGTAATAAAAGAAATTAAAACCCCACTTAACATTGATGAATTGATCATCTATACAGCAAATCAACAAGGTCACATTGGCCTTAAACAACGCATTAGAGCAGATGAGTTTAACAGACAAATACAGGACATTCCAAACAAGCAGCAGAATACACATTCTTCTCAAGTGCACTTGGAACAATTTCCAGGGCAGACCACATCCTAGGCCACAAAACAAGCATTCATTCAAAAAGACTGAAATTATATCAAGTG
This sequence comes from Carollia perspicillata, assembly GCA_004027735.1. NCBI lineage: Eukaryota > Metazoa > Chordata > Mammalia > Chiroptera > Phyllostomidae > Carollia > Carollia perspicillata. Next base: position 15,293 of record PVKM010031480.1, on the reverse strand, counting down.
TCTTTCTGATCACAGTGGTACAAAACTAGAACTCAATTAAAAGAAGAACACTGAAAAAAAAAAGAAGCACAAAAATGTGGATATTAAGTGACATAATACTGAAAAACCAGTGGGTTACTAGAGAAATAAAAGAAGAAAAAAATACCTAGAGGCAAATGAAAACAGAAATGTGTCATACCAATAGTTATGGAATGGACGCAGCAAACGCTGCTCTAAGCAGGAGGTTCGTGGTGACACAGGCCTACCTCAAGAAACACACAACAAAAAATCTCAAGTACCGTAAACAATCCTATGTGACACGTCAAGAAACTAGAAAAAGAACAAAGACCAAAGTTAATGGAAGGAAATAATAAAGATCAGAGTAAAAACAAATGATATAGAGTCTAAAAAGACTAAAGAGACTAAAGTGACTAAATAGAAAGTATGTATAAAACTAGGAGGTGGTACTAAGAGAAGATAAACAAAATCGGCAAATCTTTAGCTAGGTTCAACAAGAAAAGAGGGCTCGAGTAAGCAAAGACAGAGATGGAAGTGGAGAGGTTATGAACAATACCACAAATGTACAAAAGATCATTAAGAGTCTACTATGAACAATTATGCACCAACAAATTGAACTATGTGGAACAAATGACTAAATAACTAAAAACACACAATTTTAAAGACTGAATTATTAAGAAACAGAAAATTTGAAGAGACCAATTACTAGTAAATTTGGATTCAAAATCAGCAAAACACCCAACAAACAAAAGTCCAGAATGCTTCACAGGCTAATTCTACCAAATATTCAAAGAAGATTTAAACCCATTTTTTCCTCAAACTTTCAAAAAAAAATGTAGGGGAAGAAATGCTTCCAAACTCATATGAGGCTGGCATTACCCTGCTAATAAAACACCACAGACAAAGAAAATTACAGACCACTATCTTTGATGAAAATTACAGGACAATACCTCTGTCGACATTTGATGGGATGCAAAAATCCTCAATGTTAGTCAACTGAATTCAGCAGTACATTAAAAGAATCATATACCATAATCAAGTGGGATTCATTCTAGGCAGGCAGAAATAGTTTCAACACCCTCAAATCAATCAACAATATATAGCACATTAACAAAATCAAAGATAAAAATCAGTGAACATCTCAACAGGTGCAGTAAAAGCAGTTGGCAATATTTAACATCCATTTATTATTCCTAAAAAAAAAACCTCTTAACCAAGTGTGTGTAGAGAAAATATACCTTAATATAATAAAGGTCAAATATGAGAAAGCTATAGATAATATACTTTAATGATTAAAAGTTAAAAGCTTTTCTTCTAAGATCAAATACAAGACAAAGATGCCCACTCTATCCACTTTTATTCAATGTAGTTTGGGGAGTCCTATTCATAGTAATTAAGCAAGGAAAAAAGGCATCCAGCTTGGAAATAAAGAAGTAAATAACATAATGCTATCTACAGAAAAATCCTAAAAATTATGGCAAAAAACTATTAGATCTAATAAATAAATGTGCTAAAGTTATGGGATAAAAAAAATAAAAATCTGCTGTATCTCTTAACACTAGTAATAAACTATCAGAAAGTGTAGTCAAGAACATTCAATTTTCAATGGCATCAAAAATAATAAAATACTTAGCAATAAATTAAACTAAACAGATGAAAGACCTGCATACTAAAAACTGTGCAAGGTGGGATCAAAAAAAAAAAAAAACAGAATTACCTTCTGAAGGGCAGGGCCCTTGTGGTACAGGCTTGCCCTACTAGGTGAGTGCTCTAGGAACCTTTCAGTATTGTTGTACCACCTGGCGTTGTTGTGAGAAGCTGAGTTTGGCTTCAGTGAATTGTTTTGAAGACTTTTTCAATGTGTTTCTCCCTTTCATGATGAGAGATTCATGAGCACACCTGTCTACACAGTGCTGAGTGTTCAGCCCCAAAATGGCATGACTCCCATGCCCCACCCTCCCGCGATCCACCTGATCTTGCCCGAGTGAATTCTGTTGTTGTTGTTTCTCCGGATGTAACTGAAACCATGGAAAGTGAGATTGCAGATAACAGATCTACTGTATATACACACAATGAAATATTCTACTGAGTCATATAAAAGAATAAAATCTTGCTATTTGAAATAACATGGATGGTCTTTGAGGTTATTATTCTGAGTGAAATAAGTCAGACAGAGGAAGATAAATAATGCATTATTTCACTCACATGTGGAATAAAAAAAGCAGACAAAAATCAAAACAAAACCTGGATTCATAGATAAGAATTGGAGGTTGCCAATGAGTAGACAGGGAAGGTGGAATGTGGCAAAATGGATGAAAGTGATCAAGAAGTAGAAACTCCCAGTTCTAAAATAAACAAGTCATCTGGAAGTAATGTGTAGCATAAGGAATATAGCCAATAATAATGTATTAACTTTGTATGGTGATAGATGGTAACCAGACTTATTGTGGTTATCATGTCACAATGTATACAAATGTCAAATCACTATGTTGTAAAAATGAAACTAATATACTATTATACATTGATTATACTTCAATAAAAAGTTAAAAATAAAATGCAGAGTATTATTTTACTCAGGCATCTGGTAAAGCTTTTTTTTAACATAACTGCCAAATAATTTAAATACATTAGTACATATACATATATGCATATGAGGTCTGTCCAGAAAGTATACAGCCACAAACTATGAAACATAGAGACATTTGTTGAAGAAGATATAATATACAAGAAACATTGTACATAGGACAATGATGCCTCAGTCCCCTTCAAAGTAGGCACCTTGGAACCTCACACAGTTCTCCTAGCATCATTAGCAACTACAGCACTATGTTTTGCTTTGGTAGCTGAAATCACAGAATAAATTTTGCCACAGCATGTTTCATTATGAGATTCTGTGTCAAAATCTCAGACACAGTAGTTTTTAGAATCCCCAAATGAGCTCCTAGTTGTCACACTGCCAGTTGCCAATCTCTGTGGATTGCAGCCCAAACACATTCAACATTCTCAGGTGTTCTGTTTGCTGCAGGCCTTCCAGAACATGGATCACTTTCGACAGATTCTCGACCATCTTTGAAGTGTTTGTGCCACACTTTTATTTGTGCTGCACTCATTGCATCATCCTTGAAAGCCTTCTATAGCAGTCAAATAGTTTCCACAGAGGAATGTTAAAGCTAAGGCAAGATTTGATGCCAATTCATTGCTTTACTTGCTTGGTCATTTTGAATGCAATAACCACACAGTACACATGCTCACTCGACAGCGTCTACCACACCCACTGAGTAGTACAGTGAAGTTGTCATTGTTCATACATGTGCATGACAATCCACTCTCCTTGGCTGCCAGGTTACATCTAAGTGTCATAAACTGTTCTCATTATATTAATAATGGCTGGATTTCTTCTGGAAAGATATCATATATGTGCATGTCACACATATATGCATGTATACAGACATAAAACTTGTCAATATATAAATGTCCTCATTGCAATTTATATTCTAAAATGAGACCAACTAGAATTGTGTTATTATAAAGTTTATATTTTAAACATTTTAGACTTCAGTTAATATTATACTTTCCACTCACTTCCCTTTTCTTAACTATACATCCATCAAAGGTACATATAAATTATTTTTAAAACATCTACCTAAATTACTGATGACAAACTTGTAAACATTATTTTGGAAGCATCATTTAAATATTTGTTGGTTAATAAAAACAAGCTTAGTTTGTTTTCTTTATTTGATTTTTAAAATACTAATTTCTGAGTTCCAGCCAAAATGGAGGTACAGGTAGAAACCCTTCGCTTCCTCACACAACCAAAAGAAGGATAACAACCAACCTAAAATCCATAAACAACCAGAAGTGCCAGAAAATCAAACTGCATGGAACTCTGACAACCAAAGATTAAAGAAACAGTCAACCAGAACAACCAAACTGGTAAGACCAGCAGATAGAGAGAACAGGTGGCAAGGTGGCGGACCACACAGGTGGGACTGACTGAACAGGAAACTGAGACTCAGAGCTGACTGTGGACTATGGTGGGGTTGCCACAGTGGGAGAAACTCCCAGTCTCATACAAGAGTCTGACGGAAAGTGTGCTAGAGAAGAGCAGGTGAGCTGCACTGTTCCCTCTCTGGCCCCTCCTCCACAGTCAGAGCCACAGTGCAGCAAGGAGGGTTGCCCTGCCCTGGTGAATATCTAAGGACCCCTTACAACTTAACAGGTACGCCAAGACAAAGACACATGGCACAAATGAAAGAACAGAGCAAAACTCCAGAAAGAGAGCTAAGCGATGAGGAGATAGGAAACCTATCTGATGCTGAGTTTAAAACCCTGAAATCAAAATGTTCACAGAACTGACTGAGCTTTCTCGCAAAATGAAAAAACAAATGAAAGATACCCAAAATGAAATAAAGCAAAATATTCAGGGAACCAACACGACAGGAAGGAAACCAGGACTCAAATAAACAATTTGAAACAAAAGGAAGAAATAAACATCCATCTGGAACAGAATGAAGAAACAATAATTCAAAAGCAATGAAGAGAGGCTTAGGAACCTCTGGGGCAACTTTAAACATTCCAATATCTGAATTACAAGGGTACCAGAAGGAGAAGAACAACAGCAAAAAATTGAAAACTTATTTCAACAAATAATGAAGGAAAACTTCCCCAATCTGGTGAAGGAAATAGACTTCCAGGAAGTCTAGGAAGCTCAGAGAATCCCAATGAAGTTGGACCCAAAGAGGAACACACCAGGGCACATCATCATTAAGTTACTCAATATTAAAGATAAAGAGAGAATCTTAAAAGCAGGAAGAAGAAAGGACAGAGTGATCTACAAAGGAGGTCCCATAAAACTATCGGCTGATTTCTCCAAAGAAACCTTGCAGGCAAGTGGGGCTGGAAAGAAGTATTCCAAGTCATGAAAGGCAAGAACCTACATCCAGAATTATTCTACCCAGAAAAGCTTTCATTTAGAATGGAAGAGCAGATAAAGTGCTTCCCAGATAAGGTGAAGTTAAAGGAGTTTATCATCATCAAGCCCTTATTATATGTAATATTAAAGGGACTTACCTAAGAAATAGAAGATCGAAAACTATGAACAGTAAAATAACAACAAACTCAAAACTATCAACAAATGAACCAAAAAAAAAAAAAAACAGTGAAAACAAAAACTAAGCAAACAACTAGAACAGGAACAGAATTGGAAAAATGGGCACCACATGGAGGGTTTTCAGTGGGGAAGGGAAGGGGGGCTGAGAGGAATAAAGGGGACGAGAGGAAAAGGGGGGAAGGTACAGGGAAGAAGAAGCATAACTGGTAAGAATAGAATAAATGGGGAGAGAGAAATGGTATAGGAAACAGAATTCAAAGAACTTATATGTACAACCCATTGACATGAACTAAGGGAGGATGCTGGAGGGTTGGGAGGTGCAGGACAGGGGTGGATAAAGGGGAAAATTGTAATAGTATAATCAATACAATATACTTAAAAATAAAATACTAATTTCAATAATAGTATATGTGCTTTGGTATTACAAATTGACTATTTCTAATTTTCATGTTCCTTCATAGCCTAAGAAAATATTGATATATACCATCATCATTGAAAGTAACTGACATATATTGAGGATTAATTATATGTATTAACTCAACCTTCTTAACACATTATGTGGTATATATTATTATTATAACCATCATTTTTGTGTGATTCAGGGAATTTAATTTTCCAGAGTCACCCTGCTTGAAATGCCAAGGTCATGATTCAAACTCAGATTATCTGGACAGGCCTCTTTAAAAGAGGTGCTCTTCACCAGTTTGTTTTATACCCCTACCAACATATTCTAGAAAAGAGCAAACAAAAAATAGCATCTTGCTAAATAATCCAATTAGTTAACAGATTTAATAAAATATCTAAAAATTAGGTCTTTTAAAAATGAAATTTAAAAAATTTTAGAAAATTTTAAAAATTATGATATATGGATAAGATGCAATCTGAATAAAAACTTAGAAATCTTTTAAGTTTTCAAAAATTAAGAAAATTAATTTTAGTTGGTTATTTGAAATACTAATTTTTTGCACTGTTAAGAGTTATAGTAAAAAGAAATCCATAGTTAGTTTCTTTATTAAATTTAAAATAGTTAAATATTTATAAACATTCCAAAAGTGATTACCTATACATTTAATTCAGCTTCTTTGTTGCTCACTGAAAAAATTGTTGTAAAAGCATAGTGTACATGGGGTGTGTGGCCGGAAATGATACCACTGAGGTTTTCTGAGGATTGTTTATAAATTGCCTGTTAACTCTTTCACATATTGGCAATAGTAAGCAGTCAAAATTCTCCTGGCTCGGTATAACATAATGCATAGAAAACAGTGAGAGGGGAATGGCATGTGGATGAAAGAAACCTGGATAATTAAATGTTCAAGGTGAGAAAACACAAGTGGTGATTATCCCATGGAAACTGATTGGCTACATGGCATCTTAAAAATTGCACATTCATAACCTTTCCACCTATTAGAAAATTTCTTATACTCTAGGTTAAACTTGTATCCTAAAATTAATGGGCTATTTTAACAAAAAAAAATAGTTGAAGAGATGGGAGGAAATCAATAATTCAATTCCAAATTATGGATGCAGATTTTTGCTAATACCTGTAAAAACAATATCACTGCTCTTCTGTGTTAATTGTCTTTTATACACAGACATCCTGCTCTGGGAAGTAGCTACAAAGACCTTTTGTAAAATTGTAAAATATGATTAATGCTTCTTTGCTTTGTGGTTTGCCTCATTACTTTACTAACTCATTTATAACATGCTCAAATATTTTCTCAAAGAAAATTAGTCTCATTAGTACATGATTTCTAATTATCAGTAGTTTTATAAGGTTAGCAGCATTAGCCTTTAGCAAGCAGAAGAGGAAAGAGGACAAAGGCAGAAAGAATGGGGACGAAAGAACGTAAGTTGTGTATATGCAAGAAAGATAAGAAAATACAGGATAATGAGAAGGTAAATTGGCATTAGTGTTTTTTAATTGCTCCCTAGATATTGAATTAAAATATCATTTATAATATCTTTCATACTAAAATGATTATAAGAGCTGTGTAGAAAGGCAAAAAGAAAAGTGGCTATGATGCCAGAGAGAGGTCATGTGAATCACTCTGATTGATGCACCTACTACTCGCCTAGATTAGTGTCTGAGACACTGATCTGTAACAATAGTGTTTTCATAACAGACAATTGTCAGCAAAAGTATCAGATATATATCAGAATCTGAAGATACACACTTTATTTTTTAATTTTTAAAAGGATTTTATGTATTTATTTAAGAGAGAGGGGAAGGGAAGGAGTAAGAGAGGGGAAGAAACATTGCCTCTGGCACACCCCCATTCAGGGGCCTGACTTGCAACCTCGGCATGTGCCAAGACTGGGAATCAAATGGGTAACCTTTTGGTTTGTGGGACGCCGCCCCACCCACCGAGCCACACCAGTCAGGGCTGAAGGTAGGCACTTTAAAATCTCAGATATGTCAAGTCTGCTTAGCTGTTGTAGTCACATGACTTCCTAACTTCTAAATAGTATGAATTGATGTTCAATTAGAGGTGAAATTTTCTTTTCACTGTTCAAAAGGTAAACTTTGACTAAATAAAACTATGTCAAATTGAAATGAAATAACCTTAAAGGGATTCTAAAGAGACTTTTTGCTATTATCTTCCTTATTCACTCCCCTTAACTTTAACTATAGCAACAGCATTTGGTTTTTGAATGAGCATCAGAAGACAAATTCTGGCTGATTCCTGTCAGTGTATTTCTATGTCCTTGGGCAACTGATTGTGTGTATTACAATTACTATGTCCATAAATAACATCTAATTTACATGATTTCACAAAGGAAATAGTTTGGATTCATCAAAATGAGAAACTGTTGTTTACAACTTAAAAAAATAACCTAAGCATCTTACACAACTTTTAAATGTTTTGAAGCATATGAAAAAACTCTTTCAATATTTAATAGACACATTTTTTGAGAACACCTAGCTGAGATTATAGCCATGTCATTAATTGCAAGGCCTGTGTAACACAATCTACATGAAGATATTGCACATTTTTGCAGTCTACAAGGATGGCGGACACGCCATAAACAGGCATGCCATCTGACCTGCTGCAGACTAGGCCCAGACATTGGTGGGTCTAGATACTGTGTCTTGGTTCTGGGAACAGCAAGGATCAGGAAAGAAATACTACTGCTCTTATAGATAGTCGGGGAATTTTACTGCATGTATATAGATCTGTTTTTCATTTGGAGAGTAAATCCAACTTTTTCTTTTTGTGACAAAATGTGCAGAATAAAAGAATCTACCACAAAGAAACTTAGAAAGCAAGTGCAGAGCACTCGGGCTAGACAACAGAAGGGCAGCATCAAGCAAGCACACTGAAATCAAGGCTAAGGAGTGAATGTGGCAAACAGACAACAGTTTGTGGGAAATGCGGGAAGAAGCAAACCTGCGAAACATTGGTAGGGTGAACCAGAAGCAAGTTCACAGGGAGAAAATGGAGACTAAGACCCTGACGCAAAATAGTGATATCCCAGCACGATTGTTGTGGTGGGAAAAAACTCATTAAAAGGTGATAAGCAGAGGAGGATAGAGCAGGAAAGAAGTCGAGTCTAGATGAGATTTTCTTGGTCTCCTCGGTGGTAAAGGGACTTTAAGGACGGAGTTATTCTACACAGAACTATGAGTAAGCAAAATGTATTTATCAAATTTTAGATCATGAAGATTTAAAAGTGTTTTTTCTCCCCCTCTGCCCTTCCTTTCCTTTCTTCTATTGCTTTCATTCACTCTTTCTATTTTCTGACTGTGTATTTTACAACTTTAACATATGCAGCATTATTTGGAATAGTCACAATATCTAAAATATAAAAATTACAAATATGCTAAATTGATAAAGATGACTAAGTAAAAAATTTAGTTTGCTGCGAAAAAAGGAATGTGGAGAAAAATGAGAGATAAGGGAAGGAAAAAAGGAGTCTATAATAGGAATACATATGATCACACTTATTCTTATATTAACAGTTAATGAGACATGATATGTAAAAGTATAATCTGATTGAAGAAGAAAATTGTTATTGAGGCAGAAGAAAATAATAATTTCTGTGAATAACACATGTGTAAACATTTTTAAAATTCACTATTTGTACCTCACAATAATAAAAATGTTAATGAAGTAATTTTGAAAGAAATCAAATAAAGGGAAGTGTAATATCCAGGTAGTCCCTAAAAGGTAAAATTATTGTACTTTAGTAATAAGGACTTAGAAGTACTATACCAAGATTTTCCCTTCCAGGAATCTAATGAACAAAATAAACTAATGAGCAAAATAGACCCAGAAGCAAAGAATCACAGAACACACTGACAGTGATCAGAGTGGAAGAAGGAGCGGGGACTGTTTGAAAGAGGATGAAGGGATTAGTCACAGAACATATATGGAGGACTCATAGATATGGACAACGGGGTGGGGGTTGACTATGGAAGTGAGGGGCAGGCTGGGCAGAAGGGGTTCAGGGGGAAATAATTGGAACAACTATGACCATAAAAATAAAAAAAAAATCATTAAAGGAAGAAAACAATTTTTTAAAGATTTTCTCTTCCAAATCTACACTTTAATAATAGGAAAAGAATGAAGACATACTGATGTGGCAAATAGTGACCTCAATTCCAGACCAGGCCAGACTGTTGAGTACTAATTGTGTTTTTATGGAGCCCAACAACATAAGAGAATGGAGGATCATTTCTGTTCTGCAACTTTAGTCATGAAACAACACATTGTGTGTCTCTATGTTACACTCTCCAACTTCCATCTTGAAGTAGGATAGATAAGACTGGGGAAACCTCTATGGTTGGAGTTATGTCAAGTGCCATTGTACCATCTTCAGGAAGTAAGGGAGGTCTTGTGCTTGATCGAACTAGTTAAGAGCACTGTAATGTGATATTCCGTGGTCTTAAAAAGGTAAGTTAAAGTAACAGTTACAGAAGGCATGAGAAGGGGCTTCCAAAGCCAAGGTCATCTCTAGATCAGTTGTCATTCCAAAGAAAACAATGAATTCTGATTTCTCTGGGAAATGATCAAAATGCTCCACTGAAATGCTTCATTAGAGAGAACTGATTTTCACTTCAGAAGAGGGGTTATATGACATGTTTCTAACTTACATAATTACTCATTAGTCTTGGAGACATTGCAGCAGCTCAGGTATTTTTGAAGTATGTATCATGTGCATAAAGTACGCAATCTATTTGATAACATTTTTATGCTGAGAACCTCTTGAGTCTCCTTTAATAAACAGTTAAATCCTACTCACAAAATCTTATTAGGTAATGTGATCAGAAATGTGTGTAATAATTGCTCAATAAATTATTTATATTTTGACATTTTTACTTGTTAGATTTTGAACTACCTGCTCCCTATCCTTTATCAAATCATTATTCTCGACTATTAGTCTCTTAACAGCTCTCATCCCATTACCACCACTGCTCAATTAATACTATTCTAGCAGAAAAGAATATCAATGGAGTGCTATATTAGGGGATCTGCGGTTCTTATCATATATAACAAACCACCAGGCTATGTGATATTACATTATTATCACTCTGTTTTATCATTGGTAAAAACGGAGGAGTGATAGCTATACGCTCCATCTCAGATTTCTGTGAGGGTCAAATGAGACATGATATTCACAAGGGGTGCTAAAAAGTTCAAAACTATTCATATTTAACATGATTATTATGGGAGTTGTAAGTTAAGTTCTAATACCTATAAAACTGTTTTATTTTCTTGCGGACACTTGCTTAATTAAATGGTTAACTTTGTGTACCTTCCCTGACTTCAAAGATACTAACAAATTCATTAAAAGTAAGTACTAAACCATTCTACTACAATATGAAAATTCCGAAGTTCTTAAAAATGTGCATTTATTAGATCACTTTTATCTTGAAATGTAACCTCTCAGTTATTTCAATGAGTAGAATGAGTATAACTCTACATAGCAGCTGCATGTCTGTAACATTGGAACATTAATCATTACGCATGATGATATTGTGTTATTGCTTTTGAAATGTATTCATTAGCATCATAAGCTATAAATAAGCCCTTCAGGAACTGATTTAAATATGCATTACATCTCTCAGTGCTTAGCATTCAAATTTCTTATTGAGTTCAAATTCTGTAATTCCTCATACCATTAGTAGACAAATTTGTATTCAATAATAAATCTGAAAGCACAAAGATTTACATTTTTGTGCTTTTCAAAAACATAAGTTAATTTTTTAAAAAATTTTATCTCCCTGAATTATTGTCTATCTCTGCATCCTGTTTGTTTCCTGAAAGACACATATTCCAAGAGAAAAAAATACTGTTTATTATTATTTTATAACATTTTTATTGAGTTATAATTCAGCTAACTATAAACTTCACCCTTTCAAAGTGTACAATTCAGTGGTTTTCAGTATAATCACAGAGTTGTGCAACTATCAGTGCTATGTAATTTCAGAAAATTTTCTTGACCCTGAAGAAACACGCTGTACCTGTCAGGTGTGATTTTCCGTGCCCCAGCCCCACCTCCTCTGGCAAGCACTGACCGGTTTTCTGTTTGAGGGAATTTACCTATTGTGAATATTTCATATGAGTGGAATAATACAATATATGACCTTTTCTTTTTGCCATTTGTACTATGCTGTTTTCAAGTTTCATCCGTGTTGTAGCCTGAAACAGTACTTCACTACTTTTTATGGCTGACATTCCATTATATGGATATATCATACTTGTTTATCCATTCATCAGTTGATGCACTTGGGTTATTTTAATTTTTCAACTGTTATGAATGATGCTGCTAGGGACATCATGTACAGGTTTTGGGGTGGGCATATATTTTCAATTATCTGGGGTTTATACCTAGGAATAGATTGCCGACTCACTTGTTAACTCTATAACTTAACTTCTGAGGTACTGCCAAGCTGTTTCCAAACAGCCGCACCATGTTACAAGGCCACCAGCAGCATATGAGGATTCTGGTTTCTCCACATCCTCATCAGAATGTGTTACTGCCCATCTTTGTTACTCTAGCCATCTTAGTGGGTGTCAAGTGGTATCTCATTTCTTTTGATCTCAGTTACTGCTCAAGAGCTGTATGTAGTTGCTTTTACTCATGTCTGATAAAGCTACTATTTCTTACAGCTCTTCCTCCTCTCCTTTTCTCCTTTCCTTCCATAGTTGGAAAGGATGATAAGTAATTGTGTCGGGAAGAACCATTCCCTAAGAAAAATGCATCTGCTTTATCAGTTCTGGACAGTACTTGCATAGATTGAATGTCATAATAAAATATATCTAAATTATATAGCGGTATCAGATTGTGCTTTCTTGCTTCTGTGACTTATATGTGCTCAAGATAAGAAATGCAGTTTTTATGTATTATTTTCTTTTAGCAATGCCACTTTAAACTGGAAAAGACACTTCAACATATAAATAATATTATACTGTGTTATAAAGTATGGCATGCTACCCCAGAAAAACAGATAAACTTATCTGACACTTCGTTCTCCACAAAACTCATCCTGATTGCCATACTCATTTCTGAAATTTCAAAATCATTGTACATGCTGTTTATGTGAGCCTATTAATGAATGTAAGCTAAAGATTTTAAAATTTAAACATAATTTAAAAATGAATATTTGCTATTTTCCAGATATTAAATTATCTTGTAAAATTGTGTTAGCAACTAGTGACTACAGTAATAACATTTCTCAGTAAACAAAATGCACTAGAAATTAGAAATAAGCTTTGGCTTGTCCGAACAGAACATAGCAATGAAGCTACCCAAGTGCTGAGTGAGGCCAATCAGCTAGGAGCCGTACTTTAGGATTAGCATTGGAGAAAGATAAGAAAGGGCGTGAGAGGAAATAATCTAATTTAGTTGAGTATAGTGAGTTAATACTTCAAGTAGGTTAAAGAACTGAATTTGACAAGTAGTCATATGAATGTGTTAACCATAGTGATTGTGTTTTTTCTCTTTTTTCCTTCTGCGTTCGCTGTTCTCTTACACCGCTCCTATATAAATCAATGGCTAAAAATGTTGAATGAATAACTCAATGAATATTATTATTCACATCATAGATTAAAACACTGAGGCAGAAAGTAGGTAAATGTCTAATAGCACAGCTAATAAATGTTTAAGTTTGCCTGACTACCAAAACATTCTCTTTCCCTTTATATGAATTGTTCTCAAATAATTGTTTATCATTTCAAGGTCTAGAGTTAGTAAGCATACATCTACTTGACAGTGAAGCCATAATATAAAGATATTAATCAGTTAATAAATATCATGTATCTCCAAAAAATATTATTCTAACATATTTTAGGGGTAGAAAACTGACAGAAAAATACTTTAATAAAAATTACTGAATGAAATAGCATAGGGAATATAGTCAACAATATTCTGATAACTATGTATGGAGTCACATGGGTATGGGATTTATTGGGATGATCACTCAGTAAGTTATTTAATGTATAATCAGTGAGGCATACACCAGAAACTACATAATACTGTATGTCAACTATAATTGTAAAATAAAAAGTGATTTATAAAATTATTGAAGAACTCTATGAATAATAATTACACTACATAAAAATATTAAAATGTTGATAGTGGAAACCAGTTATAAGATTTAATATCCAAACTTGTTGGTCAGACTTGTCCTTTGGCCTCAATTCTTGCTAGAGTAAGTGACATAACAAATAAACTACTTATGTTTAATAATTTTACATTCATCTGAGAGGTAGACGTATTCTAAAAATTAAAATTAAAAACGTAAAATGACTGAACAGATAGCAGTGGTGTTTTCAACCTGTGCTCTGTCCTTTGCCTTCACTAGGCAAAGAGTGCAGGGTCGCAGTGCAAGGCAAAGGCGTGCCGCGAGGTCTCAAGAGAAGGAAGCAAAGGCAGCCATCCCAGAGAGACAGGAATAACCCCCGATGCATAGCAATAAATTTTAAGTTAAAAAGAAATTCTGAATGCTCTTTTTCAGGCTGCAAACAAAGTGTAAGGTAAAAGAGGCTGCACTCAGCTGCACAACTGCGCGTGAAAGCTGCCATGTGTCAGCCCAGAGAACTCAGGGAAGTGTTGTACACTGAAGCACTGCGCAGTGAACTTTGTAAGAATCTTATTGTAGTTCTCTGGCAGTAGGCAGCTCATGTTTTCCTAAAATAAAACAGCAATGTGAACAATGACGTTAGCATAATGTGGATAATTGCTTATAAGACATGATCTGAGTGATAACAAAGCAACAACCACTTGAAATATCTCCTTTTAGAATTTGAGGGAAGCAACTACTTTGAATAAATAAATGTGTGTCTCCTCATTCCAGTATGGAAAATGCACTTTTCTAGCTCACTACCTATACTTAAACTTTGCACAGTCCAGCCAACACCATTTACTTCACATTCCTTAATCTCCCTGTGAACCGTATTCCAGTTTGCACTGTTAACCCAATATGATGACTCTTCTAATCATGCAACTAGAGACAATTCTTGTCTGCGGCCACACACACCACCCTGACCCAGCCTGATCTCCTCTGATCTTGGAAGCTAAGCAGGGTCAGGCCTGGTTAGAACTTGGACAGGAAACTGGAGACAATTCTCTCTTCAATATCCTAATAAAATCCCAACATATCTGTGAAGTATCTCAAAACACTCAAATCTGGAAATCAACTACTATTTCTGCATATATTTAGACTATATGTTACTGTTACTCATTTTTCTATCTCCAGCTCCTTGAAGAGTGACTGGAATACATCAGGAGCTCCCTGCACACTTGGTAAACTGAGTAAATACTACTTAAATTCAGTGAGGTCAGGAGCTACACTGTATAATCTTCTGGATTCTTCTTTGAGTCTCTTTTTGAGAAATGATACTGATAGTAAGTACTAAAAATACCTCATGGGTGGGTGGGTTCACCGATTTGTATGACTGGAATTAGTGGGCTGAATCACCTCCTCACCATCGTTTATTATTGTATCCTTCCTTGGATTTCATGAGCAAATACATTTTCCCTAAGCTCATTTGAATTAAGTCGATCACCTCAACAACCATAAATGCTACACCAATGTGGATACTGATGTCTGTGAAATGTGAAATAAAATATAAGAAATTAGAAACCCTATGTATCATTTCTCAGAACTACCCAAACTATATACAGGCTTGTACTTTCAAACATTTTTAGTTTAAACAAATATGTTCACTTCCCAGTC
>PVKM010031479.1:0-16803 GCA_004027735.1 Carollia perspicillata | reverse complement strand
CCACCAGGACAAAAGAACATAAGCTTTAGTTTCTTATAATTCATTTTTTTCCTTTCAAAGGAAAGTGCTCCTCCTCTCGGTTCTCACAATATGGACAGACGTTTTTATTCAGCTCCTTGCAATCTCTACCTCTGTCTTAAATTTTAGTCTCTAGAGCTTTGTCACACACACTCAGAAGCCTAGCTCCTGCTAGACAAAACAGAAATATTGTGCTTTGTGGATCTGGGATCGTCACGTGTTCTCGAGACCATCTGTTTCAGAATCTCCTGGAAGCACGTTCAGAATTAAAATACCTGGGCTCCCCTAGATGCACTCAATCAGAATTCCTGCTGCTGGAACATAAGAATATATATACTTTTATACCACTTCTGAGGATTCTTATAAACATTAAACGTTGGGATATACTGTCCTGAAGCAAAAGTCTTACAATAGCCATTTCCAAGTATTTTTCTGCTTTAAAACACTTACCTCTATTGTCTCTTCTCTTTGCTAAACCATGAATGAGATTTGATTAACGAAAAGAACAATTATCTTCCAGGACCAAAAGCCATATCTACTTCCTCTTACTTTTTTTATTAAGCTTAGATGTGCCAAAGTGCCTACCCCAAAATACACTCCACATCAGTGCCCTAAGTTACAAATATATTACCCAAAAAGAGGACCCATTTACGCACCTGACGTTATCAGGCTTGCCTAAAGTCATTTCTCCCAGACATTTCTCACATGACCACACATTCAGCAGCAGGGCTCCCTAGGGGACTTCTTGAATAAACTTGTGGCTATGTTTTTGTTTCTTCTGGGTTGCCCCAACCTACCTCTGTCCTCCACGCTTACCCTGAAGAACAGAAAAATAGCTCCATCTACCCACTCCTGCTTTTACTTCTCTTGATCCATTTCTCCACAGTCATATCCACTGCCATATGCATGCTAGGGCCAGCCCCCTAAACACTCAAGAAGCAATGAGTTGTTACTTCTTATTCAGACTGATTTTTATTACAAAACATGCTGCCTTTTCAAAAGATGCCAAGTTGTTCCTAGGTTCTTGACCATCTATTAAGTGTGCCAGAACATACATGCACAAAAACCCAAGTTCGGAAAATATTCATTCTCCTGTACACCAGAGTCCTGCTGTTTTGATTTTTTTTTTAATTTGAAAGTTAGTAATAGTGGAGTGTGGGCTGACTTTACTTGCGATTAGTGTCCCCTTCTATTAAATTTTGCAGTTTCTTCTTGAATCACTAACTTTGTCTCTCAAAGCTCACTGTATTTCTAAAGTAAGGATTAAATTAGAACACAATTCAAGTCTACATTTATCTTGATTTTGGATTCTTTTCTAGGCCCTGAAAAGTACCTTGTGAGGGAGAGAAAACTCTGGACTAAACACACCTAAGTTCTAGTGATGAATCCAGGTCCCCCACACTCAGGCAGGCTGGCCAAGCACACCTAATATTGTAAGAGGCCCTGAGTTGTCAGTACAGTGGATGGAGGCCACGCCCCTGACTCCATCACTTACTAGCCCATAATATATGACCACAGAATTGCACTGCACTGAAAGCAGCCAGCGCTTCACAGTGTAGTTGTATTGTGAAATACAGTGCAGATGTTCTGTACCAATTGATTAAGACTTTGCCTTTGGCAATCTCAAAGTCAAAAAGTTTAAATTAAATATATAGTATTTTTTCATTATACTTTTCCTCTAAAACTGCCACTGTATTTCTTGACATTTAAATTCAATCTCTAGCCTCAATCAATAGATATGGATGTATTTTAGATCCCTGAGTCACCTAATACCTAAGTGCTCTGAACAGGTGTCTGCTAAGAAACACATAATCCATTTAGTGGAGGCCTGTAATACTCATTTGTTTTCACAGATGGTGTTGGATTATTAAAGAGGAAATATGCCAGCACGTTTTTAGAGCACCTTTCCATTTAAGCTGGACTTTGCATTATTTAAAGTTATGATAATTTAACTCAGCTCTAACCTTCTCGTAGTTCAGTCTGATCAAGTCCATTATTTTCTATCTCCTAAATTTCAGTTTTCTTGTTCTTAACCCCTGCATCACACAGGAAGTTGCAGAGGGAAAACATATCACTCATCTTCAATGTGCTTAGTTGGTAGCCATAACCTTTTTCTTTCAGAGGGAAGGTAATGGGCAGTAGTGAGCTGAAACAGATTTAGGAAAATCAAATAATGGTGAACCTACTACTGACTGTTTGACCATGGGAAGTCAGTCAATTTCTTTTATCTCAGGTTGGTCATCTGCTAACTGAGGTAATAAAATTTTTCAAACTACTGAGGTTTGTAACTGCAAACAAGTGGTAAAGTAATTCAGGATTTGTTTGCTTGTTTTTGGAGGAATAATATAAATCCAAAATACTACCATTGTTTACCTAATCCTACACAATATTCTACCATTTGTCTCTTAGTTAATAATGGTGGCAGTGATGTAGAATAGAAAGACTTGGAGTTGAACAGAGAATTCAGCTCTTTCAAGTATCTCAGTGACCTTGGGCAAATTACATTTGCATTTCTTTGGCTGCCTAGAATCTGATCTACCTTTGTACACCCAGACAGTTCCCCATCACATGCATTCTACTGAACTATCTCCCACTGTAGAAACTGAAAAGACCAAAACCCACTCCTCTCTCTTACTTGCTCGGCCTCCCACTCCCAGCAGGTAGGGTGTTTTCAGAGAGCTTAGGCTTCTCCAGACAGATGCTTCCATCTCAGACTCTGAGCTTCAATTGAGTGACATAGGCAGAGAGGGTAGAATTTACTTAGACAGTGGGAATTGCAATGGGGCTCCTATTTTGGTGGGGATGGAAGCTCCAGGCGTTTCCATTTGGCTACGGCCCTTACTACATTGGCTGAGATACTGATGGGGGGATTGAGCTGAATACTGAGGAACTGAGAAAATCCAAAGGCTGGATTTAGGGTATAATGTGTCACATCAGAATTCCATTTACCACATGAAACCTTAAAAACTAGGTTTCAGCTCGGAGCTGGTACCAATTAAGTTCAAAAAGATATTTTGTTTTTAGTTTAAGCTACACTAGTATTCAGGGCAGACTAGAGGACTATCTACACTAAGGACTTGCAACCACACTCCATTGTCCACCCTCAAACCAATTAGCGCCCCCTTCAGGTAACACTGGATCTGTAAAAGTACAGTCATCAAATTACAGTCATTTTCCTCTCACTATGAGAATATTCCCCAGGAAAACACACTGTCACAAACTTCTTTCAATTTACCTCTAAGGAAAAATAAATGTTTCTACTGTGCTGCAGCTTAGTTGTCTAGAATAGGTTAAAATCTCCAGCATATGCAAATACTAAATAAGTGCTTATCACTTAAACAGAAAATATTAAATATTTCATTTTTATTACCAAAAATCTACTTTGAGGTATGAGCTACATCAGGCCATTGTATAGTAGAATACACAGGCAGCAACCAGTATCCCTAATAAATGCTAACCTAGAATTCAAAATTTGTGTTTCTTTAATTTAAAATACAGTGACTCTAGAAATAAAATCCCAAACATACCAATACTAAAAACATACTTTTATTTTCTTCATATTAGAAAAATTAATAAATTTCTGATTTCAGAATTTTTACTCTTTTCAAGCATTTAAAATGGGTAATGTCACATGCAAAATACATTTAACCCACAGAAAATATTACAGAGAAATTTTTTTAAATCTCAAAATTATTGGAGAACATTTTAACAACTTCAGACAAAATTTTAATAACAGGGCTTATGATAAAACTATGGAAATTAAGGCAATAGAGGGCCTCGTAACAGAAAAATTGACCAACAGAGAGAATACAAAATCCCAGAAATAGAACAACTCCAATATGGAAACTTGGTATATGCAGAGGTGAGAAAAATAGGATGTGGTCAATAAATGAAGCTGAACACAATCATCCATATGGAAAAAAGTCTAATTTCGCCCCTACCACATTCCATAATAATTTTTAAAATTCTAAATAGAAAAAGAATGGACAATATCAGAAGAAAAATATAATACTCCTAGAAAAAATATAGATGAATATCTATTTTTAAAACCTTGTATTAGGTAAATATTTCTTAATTTACAAAAAACAAGTACAAAGAAAGATGAATCTCAGCATATCAAAATTAACAAATTTTGTTCACCCAAAAGACTTTTAAGGACAGTTGGGGGGGTAGAGGAGGACTATATTCCAGGAGATATTTGCACATTTGCAAGAATAAAAACTACCATAAATAATATATCTTTTAAAATTCCTAAAATATGAATAAGAAAAGCAGAAACTGTACAAGAAAATATATAAATGACACAGAAATTTAACTAAAGATAAAATTCATATCAACAATAAGTATATAATAGTTAATATTATTTGTGAGCAAAATATTAGTGAAACCACCCCAGAAAACAGTTTGACATTACCTCCAAAATATGAACATTCATATGCCTCATGGCCAGCAATTTTATTCCTACACATATATGCTAGAAAAACTCATACATAGCTATAAAAGGAGACATGGACAAAAATCTTAAAACAGCACTACCTGCAAACAACCCAAACGCTCATCAAAATGAATAAATTGGTGTATCTACTCATGAAATGTTACATGGAACTCATTATAATATTACAGCAATTATATAGAATATATGTAATTATATATGAAATTAGAATGCTAAAATTCAGAATTTTATCAAATTGGGTACTTTTTTTGCATGTGACCCTTAAAATATATATATATTGCCAAAAAACCTAGATAAATTTCAAAGTGTCAAAAAGATAACCACCTATATTCTCTCTGCAAAAGAATAAAACCATATATTTACAGAAGAAATATTAAGGAAGAATCTCAATCATTTAAAATTTAAAAACAATCTCTTAAATATTGGGCCAAGATGATAAATCTATAATTAGAAATATTTAGGATTAAAATTTAAAAAAAGAAAAAAACATAAAAAAAAAGATTTCAGTGAAAAGAGCAACAAACTGCTTAGGGAATGCAAGACAATATCACAGAGAGTTAGAATTTAAGTTAATATTTAAGATTTGGCAGAAGTAATACAGGTGTGTATTAAAAGGCATCAACAATGATAGTTAAAAAAAAAGAAATATTTATGAACTAAGGACAATTAGTGAACTATACCCAGAATTTATAGGACATAATCCAGGTAATGCTATAAGGTAACTTTATATTTTAAATTTACAATTTAAAACAGCATAAAATAAATTATTTGCCTTTTACCTTATAAGCTTTTAATTCAAACATTTAAAAAATTCATAGAAATCTAGAGAATTCAGAAGGAAAATACTAATGATTTTTTAGTCCTTAGAATAAAATGCTGAATAAGATAAAACAACTATATTTTTATTTATGAAAAAAATTACCTGCTTAATTTTTGCTCAGCATTTTTCTATGTATAAAATAGTGAACAAGTCACAGGTTTCGTCCTCAAGAAATTTAAAGTCAGTAAGAAATAAAGTGAGTAGATAATTAAAATATGGAAGATAAGTTGTTTTCTGATAGTAGTACAAGGGGTTAGGAAGCAGGGAGCTGGACCACCTATAAGCTATAAGGTGACAATGAATGTCTCCTGAGGGACAGAACACGTAAACTAAATCCTGAGAGTAAATAAATGCCATTCTCCATCAGGGAAAAGAATGTTGTCAGCATAAACAGAAGCAAGTGAAAAGAGAGAGAACAAAATATGTTTGGAGAAATGAGAATATTTCAATATTACTAGAGATCTTGGAGAGGTGAACTCTAGACCCTATTGTGGAAATCACACAGGAAATGCTAAGGAATTTCACTGTTATCCTGAGAAGGTGGTAAAGGAGTAGAAGAGGGGGCATGACATGAGACGATGTGCTTTTTTAGAAATGTGACACAATGTGACATGACATGCTTTCCTCTAGGATATTCTAGGGTGGGCCCATGTCACACTAGGAGCACAGGGACTGGTGGGTGATAGCTAGGATGCTCACACGCACAGATAGAAGATGAAGTAAAGAAATGAACACTCAAAACCCCAAACCCAAAAATGATGTACAGGGATCCAGAAACCAAATGTCATCACATACTGACTACTTAAAAAATAGAAGATCCGAAAGTGAAAGACAGAAGAAGCCAGAGCAAAGGGCAAACTATGAGAACTGAAAAAAAAAAAATTGGCAAAGCGTTCATTAGTAAGGTCGGGAGAATAACTGCAATAGAGTTGCCCCACAATTCTACTGGGTTTCCTTTAAAATGAATCGGTAAACTACTTTTTAGAAACTGTCCATTCAGTCCCATTATATAACTTTCAGTCTTCAACCAAGTAAAAACATGAATTATATTCCCATTCTCAAGATGTCTAATGGACTGGATGTGAGTGCTTAGAATTCAAGGTTGTCTATGAAATGTTTGTGATCCCTTGGAACTGGTGGTGGTGGTTACTCCACGAATGACTTTAAAACAAAAGCATAATGGAAAATATCACAGTAATCTTTCAAGCAGATCATAAATTTTAATAATACTGGAAGCTTTTAATAAAATGATGTTGATTTCCCTAATGCTATTCCAAGCAACAGTGCTCATACCACATCTAATTATAACCAAAGTGTAGCATGTTAAAAGTCAGAGGTGAAAATCCGAAATGAGAAGAGTGAGAATATAGGAAATTGCAGCAGCACGTGCCGAGGGGTGTGACTAGTGAGGCGTCGCCTTCTCTCCACAGCTGTGGCAGATCTCTTCATGCTGACACTGAGCCCTTCTGATTCCGCCAGTTTGGTTACCAATCATTTCCCGATATCCATCAATGCCAATCACTTATATTATTTTTCTCCTTGGTATTTTTAAGTAGTAATCTTAAGAAAAAATGTAATGAAAGACATTACTTGCTCTTGGTGAAATAATTAGCCAACTCAAAACATTAAGTGTGAACTCTGAGCATTATTATAAACACCACATTAAATATAGCAAATGCCAAACTGATTATGTTGAAACATTCATAAAGTTAGAATTTGCAGAATTTCAGTAAAATTGGAGTTCTAGGATTACATATGTATATAATTATCTGTTCATTTATTCATTTAGTCAATCAATCAATCATACATAGAATATATACTGAGTATCTATTATGTGTGAGGTCCTGCGCCAGATGCAGGGACTAGAGTAAACAAAATAGACAAAATCTTCTTCTCCATGAACATCCTATATTGATTTATATAAGACTCCATTCCATGAAATACAAAAAATGTATTATGCATAATAATTTGTCTCTTTTGTAAACAATGTATGTATACTTTGAAAGCTTTAGAGGTTATTTGTGATATATTTTTCTCTTCCCAAATACAGTTAATATAGTTATCATCTCTCTCTGACAAAAAAATGAAATAATGCTTCTCTTTTGAAGGCAAAAAAAAAACCCCATCTGTAATATAATTTACTTTATTGCTCAAATGAAAGAATTCCAAAACTAGCACAGGATGTTTTTGAAAAAGCATTTTAAAGAAATTATAATTTCAAATTCAGAATCTGTCGGACAAACACTTGATTCACCAGTTACCTGCATATTCAAAGACTCAATAATCTCCAGATGTGTCTCAATTAGACCAATAATGTAAGATGAAGGACATGTTAACTCATGTGTTGCAACTTCCATAGCTCACTGCATTTGTTCCTCTTACATATTGTGAAGAATTGTTCATCATTTTGCATATTCATGAGTGGTGTCATATCAAGACATCACAGGATTGAGAGCTTTTCACAATGCTTTTACTACTTCACAAAACATTATTCTTTATAAATTCAAACAACATTTACATTAGTAAGTGCATAAAATTCTTTGTTTTTCTTTGAATTCCACGGGAACTTCATTAAAATTCCCACACAGTCAAGACTCTGTTGCAGGCAGGCCATATATTTTATTGTGACTTGCTGCAGAATAGTTTTTATACCCTTATGTAAGTTGATCCCAGTAATTTTTTTCCTCCTTGGATGAAATTTAGACACTTCTTTTAAATTAGGGTATATTTTGACATTTTCAGTGGGTCCCCTATATACTTAAGTTTCTCCTTCTTCCACGTAGCTTTCTCATAATGCATCATTGAATAAGCTAAGCAAAAACTTATCTTATTTACTATGATGATGTTCTTGTAGTTTTTATTTGGTATTGGATGTTGTCCCTGTTGTAGAGACCTATGTATAATTCGTATGTTAAAATATTTCCTTTTTGTCTTTCATTCTAATTTAATCAATCAATAGCTGAATCAATAAACATTTTTTAGCCCCTAATCTGTTTGGGCACTATTCTAGGTGCTAACAATATTAACAATGAACAAAATAAACAAAAATTCCTGCCCTCATAGAGCTCTCATGCTCTCTTAATAGTAAACAATTTTTTATAAAAATACAATCTTTCAGCTACAAAATTTATCTCCACTCTTTTCTTCAAACTTTTTTGAGTAAAGTTTTAATACTTTTATGATCCCAGTTTTCCCACAAAACATACTTTAAAATCACAATGGTTTAAAGAATAAGTCACATCTTTCTTGTATTTTAAATTTTTTGAGGACTTTCTTTCCAATTAGAAATAATTGTGCTATAAATGTCTCTTCTTATATCTAGATCTTTTTGGTAAAATGATTGACATGAGTAGCAGAATTTTCTATAGTCTTACCATTGAAAATATGAATATCAATATTTTTAAAAACAATATTATACCTTTAGGTTTGGTACTTTGAGATAATTTGAGTTGATATTGGGGGGCAGAGATTGCAAATTGTCCCCCAGTATACATTTCTCCCTCTCTGCATTCATAATTAAGCCTTACCCTGTTGGGCACTTTTTCACTGGCTACAACATACATAACACACTGAAGCTTCATCACGCACATTGAATCATGGGGTTGAAGTCCCATGGTGACTATGGCTCAACAGCAAGATAGAAGCCATTTGGACCCCTGAGGATAATGAAGCCTTCATGTCAACCTTGGAGAGGTAACACTTATATTCTGTTCGCCTCAGAGAGAAATTTCTGTGTTTAAGGTACTGTTTTGGGAGATTTTTGTTAGTTGTAAACAAACCTAACCCTAACTGACACACACTCCATAATTTGTTATCATAAATTTAGCAACCTGTTAAGTGGTGAGGTCCTGTATGATTCTTACCATTCTGATTAGTTCTTGAAGATGATGAAATTTTTGGCCATGTCACATGAGTATTATCGGCTACAGAATGATTCACCAGCCCAAATCTTAGATACTGTTCTAGAAAATAAAAAACAAAAACACTTGTTTTGCCATTATTTTTACATAATTCCAGATACCCAGAAAGAAACCAAATCAACCAATGGCAAATATAACAAGTGACTCACGATAAAAAAAATATCTGTACAAAGAAACACAAAACTACAAAGGTGAGATGACAAATACTTGGGTGCAGGCAGTAACCCTGACTAGGCAGGAAGAGGCACTACTGGAGTGTTTGATTAGTTGGATCACATTGATGTGCCCATAACCTTCACCTTTTTTTAGCAGGTAGGCTGCTCTGTAACTAAGTCGATGTCACTTTTCTCAGAGTAAATTTTGCCTCTCCTTACTTTTTTGAGAAATCAGGATTCACATATTCTCCAGCCTTTTTTGTTTCCTTCCTTCTACTTGGTGCTATTTTATGCATGATTATATGCAGGGCTCACTTTCATTTTCCAACCAAGGTCTCATACATTAAAAATCAGATCCATCACATGTCACACAAGTATCATATGACCCTGATTATTTTTCCAAATTCCAATGATTTACAACTGTTTCTTAATGGCTGGAGAGCATTTTAATTCAGGGTGGTTAACATTACTTGAACTGCTACATCATTTAATTGGTAACACTATAGATTTATGAGCAAAAGCAGGCTTTGCATAGAGACATCAAGTCTACGAAAAAATAAATTAAAGAAAACCAAACCATCATGTTTTAAAAGTTGATGTCAGAAATGTACCATTTAGTTAAAATAAACTGCTATGAAATAATCCTTTAAAACATGTAAATAAAGAGCCAAGGACTTAAAAGCAAAAATAACATCTAGATGAGAGAAATGGTTTATATTTTGTTGGGTGGTAAGATTAAATAACACATGGACTCAAAATATACCTATACATAAAACAATTGTTCCTAAAATAATTATGAAATATTTACACCATCTCTAAGGGAATGTCTGGAATATAAACAAGGTACCCTATTTGAAAGAGGTTCAAAAGGCCTTTCTATTACTGCAATTACTTTACATTCTGAAACTCTGACGAAATTGCAGGCCTACGGTAGAAGTTCATGGTACTTGATAAATCAAGTCCAGAAATTATACTACTATCGATCATGATTATCAGTAATGACAAAAATATTCAAGAGATTCACAAAGAAAAATATGCTTTTAGTTTTGATGCAACTGAGCAAAAATACAGCTCAAACCTTTTCTTTCAGCAAGACAACACAGAAATTAAAGTTAGATATTAAAGCTCTATTTCTGTTTGAACATTTAGGTTTTAATAGACTGTTAAAGAGCATAACAGTGTCATACCCTAATATCACACCAAGTAACAATATGATCAGAAACTCACTTATTCTGTGAATATGAAATATTATAATTTTACTGATTTTATTTCAGGTTTTTTGCCATTAAACTTAGCTTTTTTTTTTTTATTATTTTAGCTTTGCTACATACACAATGCAGTACAGAAGGGCAGAATGGTATTGTGGCCAAGAACAGTTAGTCAGACTGTCTTGGGTTCAAATCCAGGTTCTGTGCCATCTGTACGATCTTGAGTAAATTTCTCATCTCCATTTACCTGAATTTTTAAAATGGGAATAATAATAATAATAATAATAATAATAATAATAATAATAATATAGTATTTACTTCATAAGGTCATGGGAGGAGTAGCTTGCAAGGCTGAGAGTTTCAAATGAGAGGTGAGCACAAAAGTCCAATGCTAGCCTCATTTACTTACTCTTTTATGTCTTTGAGCATCAGCCCAAGAAACAAAAACAAGAACAGGCATTTCTGGCTGAATAGCTACCTTCTTCCTTCTCTTCATCCACCAGTGTTCTTGATACACTAAAGGGAATCTTAGAGAATTTGAAAAATCTTATTTTCCATGTCAGAAGCTATTACATCATCCTACTTGCAATAACATGTCTTAATCTTCTCCAGGTTTGATGAATTCCTGGGCCAACTAGAATAAATGTCATATACTAGGAAACCAAGAAAAGAATGCATACTTAAATTTTTCAAAGTATTACCTCCATCACAACAGTAAAGAAAGCAACACCGAGTGATTGAGCTGGAAGGATAGGAGGTAATCCCGCTATGCTTCTGAAAGGGCACCAGGGCAAACAATGGTTAGGAAATGGTGTTATCTGGATCCAAAGCCCTTGCCAAGCTGACCTTGGCAGAAACAATGAATCTGTCCTTTATTAGATTTGTCAGTCTCAGCTGCACACTTTGCTTTATAGTTTGATGTATCTATGCTTCCTCTAGCCACAGAGGAGGGAAGTGCTGAAAAATCTATAAAGAGAGGCTATTTAACAATTATTGAGCTTTCCTGTGATGTGCCCATGGAGGGTCTCCTTCAGTTCTTTGGGGCTTCCTCCTGTTATGTTGGAAGTGTCTACAAATAAATTGCTTTATTTAAATTTTAAAAATTAATTCCACATTAGGTTCTGTATTATTAGGAGCTTTGCTGCTATTTATGGAGAACTGACATCCAGTTGCAAACAGCAGCCTCATTGACTTAACCTCATATGGTTTCATATGGCTGATAGGAGACTCATTTACACCAGTAGTTACTTATTCGGTTTGAGCATTATCAAAGATTTATGAATTCAATCTAGAAAAATTCAAGCCTTAATCACACTTTTTAAACACTCTCTAAAAATCAATTACCTCATTTTTTATTAATCAAACCAATTAAACCATGAAAAATGTTCATCTTGATTATATCTCACCACTTAACACACTTCAAGAAGCGGATGTTTGGCTTCCACCTGTCTTTTGTGATATGAAGAACATTAATCTCTACTTTGGTGTTCTATGTATTAATCCTCATATTTAATGGTAGAGCCACATATATTACACATTAAAGTGTAATTTAAATTTTAAATTGTGAAGTTAATCTTGAAAAAAAACTTATATTATGGGGGTAGGGGAAGATTTCCTTTCTGTCTTGCCTCTTTTACTCTTTAGTGCCAACAATCACTAATTATTTCCCAACCTACTCAGTTTAGCTAAATTATATCTCCTCCCCAGGCTGTACTTTAAAAGAGGACCTATGGTCTAAATCTCTAATCATTGAAGTTTATGTTATCAGTGGTTACATTAATGTTTAATTTGATTTCAAACAGGTATATTTTGAATGCCAGCATAAGTTTTGTTGTTCAAAGATAGCTCTAAACAGAATTGTGGTCAGACACGCCCCCTTGTCAAACACCTACTTACCATTAACTAAATATATCACATATAAGGCACAAAGATATCCCTATTCTCAGATTAATTCCAAGGCACTCCACTGTGGATTTCCAGGGTTGAGAAGAATCTTAATGGTTACAAAATGTAAACAAATATTTGGAACACTCTCTGCAATTTAAGCTCTTTCCGCATTTTTCATCAGGTCAATGGACTAGAGAAAAAGAACTACTTGCTTT
Source organism: Carollia perspicillata (assembly GCA_004027735.1). NCBI lineage: Eukaryota > Metazoa > Chordata > Mammalia > Chiroptera > Phyllostomidae > Carollia > Carollia perspicillata. The sequence goes on along the minus strand of PVKM010031479.1, from coordinate 4,127 downwards.
GATAAGTTTATCTGTATCTGTAATTCCTGTCTTGAGAAAATAAGATTTTGAAAACTTGGGAACAAAAATGTATGACTACTGATTTCACAGCCTTATGCTTTCAAATTCACTTTCCTGTTTCATCAAGGAACTGTCAAAGCAGGTTGATTTTTTTTCCCCTCCTCATTTAAATGTCTCTCATGCTTTCTGATTTAAGAACTATGCTAAAATAAAATTAGTCACTGTTTGCTTTTCTTTTGACTAGATTTTTTTTTACAGGAACAAAAATGTAGCCTAAAAGGAATATAAATGAGAATGAATGGGTGAATTGGGAATGTCCCAGTCATGGAAACTGAGAATGTTCTATCAGAAACAATGAGGATGATTGCCATACAGTTTATAAACTAGAAAATTTCACATTAGCTCATTGAAATTCATTTTTAATGTTGAGAACTTTCAGTGTTCTCCATGTAGATGTTCTCGCTCTAGAGATAGAATCTGTGTGGTTTTTAAAAAATACATGAGAAAACATAATTTATCACCTATGCACAGAACAGATAAAACCTCAATGTACTTCCTAGAAATGGTTGCTTAGAATATTCCTTCTTTAAGAAAAAAGAATGTCTAAATGTAAGGTTACATGAATTTATTAACCTAGAAAACATACACACATGCATATTTCACTCACACACACATATACACACCATATCAAATTTATAGACTTTTCCATTTGGAGCAAGGAAAAAGGCATTAAACATTGAAACAAAAGGAAAATGACAAGTCGCTTCTAGTATTTGATAAGCTAATCATAAATTTCTGACATAAATGCATGAGTATAAGTGCAAGGTGTCCCTCTAATGCTGTAAGTCTGAAATATAAGGTCAATGAATGACTAACAGCTAGAAATCATGACTGAATGAATGGGATGGCAGCCAAAAACAGACGCCTGTGAATAAGTAATAGTTAAATGCCACAGGTCTAGTGTAATTTACATTGCATTTTACTTTTCCCCAAAATATCGGATGCATTCAATAACTATATAAAGACCTACTGTGTGCTAGGCTAGGTTCGGTTTGTAGCAAGTTCAGAGTTATAAATAGGTGCCAAAAGTTAAACTCTCCCTAAAATATTTTGTTTCATTCCTGCTGATCTTGTTCTCTTTTGGTGGTTGTTGTTGAAATTAATAAATACGCACCACATTCAGTAACATTTTCCAGACTTCCAGACAAATGAATTTATAGCATACTCATTCACTTCCCTTTGAAAACACAATTTTTACAGTTTTTGTTTCCAGAGAATACAGAGTGTGTTTATTTTTGAGAAGAATTAAAGAAAGAAGAAAATGATTGCTTCACTGCATGGTGTAGCCTCAAAGTCACAGATAATCTAGTGAACTTCAGTGACGTACTTCTTTTTCCACTGGGACCTGTTCCAATGAAAAAGTCCATGCTCCCATAAAGCTCCCTTTCTCTCCAGCTGCCGTGGACTGAATGAGAACCCCACTACTTGCTCACGCCGAGCAAATAGGCTTTCAAGACAAATCCCGCACTTTTGTTCTTTTAAATGTTGACTTTGTAATTACTTTTTGGATAAATATTTTTAAATGATAGGCTTAGTTCTTTTTTACTTGTTTACTGTAAAGGAGGAAATTATTTTTTAAACATGATTTTCTGATTTCCGTTTATTGTTCTCTGTAGTTATCTGTTTTTATTCATCTGCTTGTCTTCACTTGGAGACAAGAGCCATATTTACAGTTTTACACTGCACTACAGCTAAAATATCTTTCAAACTATAATTCATTTGTCTACTACTCTGGAGATTATATAGATTTATTTGGACATATTCTTATCATACCAATTTAGTAATATTAATGTAGACAGTAGTGATTTTATAATGTTCCAAATAACTAATTAATTAAGGTTTCCTAAGACTGACATTCTGGAATTGAATTTCTTTAAATATTAGTCTATAGAGATAGCTTGTGGTATTAGATTGTGGACATATATTAACTAGTGTTAATAAGAGAATCTTATTAAACTTAATTGTTTCCCAATTATTGAATGTTTCATTAGGTGACTTGATTACTGTACCTGTTCCTAATGAAACTCAATTGATATCTCTCTTGGTTTGTCCAAGGTCATATAGGCAACAACAACCTACAAGTGGACTCAGAAAAAAAAAGATCTGTATAACTAAAGAGCTTATACTTCTCGTGAGGCAGAATTCTATCAATGCTTTGTTCTCCTCCCTCCACCCATGATCTGCTTCTTTTTGTATCTTATATAAGTAAATAAACTACTCTACCAGGTCAGAAATCCAGAACCATCTGAGACTGTCCTCTTCCTCAAAGACCATTGATAATCGGTGCCTAACCAGCAGGGTTTACTTCTTTAACATTCCGGGCACCTGATATTTCCATTTCTACTTCTCCTGTCTTAGATAAATTCCTTACCTTTCTCCCAAATTAAAGTATTTCCCTTTCTCTCATTTACCATCCATCATCAAAACTCCATGCCACACACAAATTTTCTATAAGGCAAAACTAACTTCATACACACACCCCACCACCATCATCACCACTGCCATAAAATTCTTGACTGGCATCTAACAAGATAAAGTTCAAATTCATTAGTATGTCATACATTGTTCTCTGATCCAATTCCTGCCTATTTCCCTCTAGTCCTTCCTGATGTACTATACTTTATTCTCTAGTCATTTTAAACCACCCACTCTTCACTGAAGTTTTTTTCTGCTACTCCTATTATCTGAATGAGTTTTGTTTCCCCGCAATCTCTTTAGGTCAAATGGTGCTTCCCCTGTGAAGCCTTCTGTGAGTCTCTCCTTTGAGGACATTGTGGTTGACTGACCAACATTAATCTCACCTTAAATTATTGGTTTAGATAAGGACAATCTCATTCCTCTATTCTATACAGCTTCAAGATGTGTATGATACAACTCTAGTCAAATTTACTGCCCCTAATACTTTACAAGATTAACACCTTTTACAAAGCTTTAATTTCTTTAATGGAAAAAAATCTGGAAAGCATTATGCTAAGTGAAATAAGCCAGGCAGCGAAAAACAAATACTATATGATCTCACCTATAAGTAGAATCTAATCAACAAAACAAACAAGTGAGCAAAAATAACAAGAGTTTGTTTTTTATTGAAATAAAGAACAAACTGACAGTAACCAGAGGGGAGGGGGGAGGGGACAATGGAGGGTAAAGGGGAAGGGTCATCAAGGAACATGTATAAAGGACCCATGGACAAAGCCAAAGGTGGGTAGGACCAAAGGTGGGTAGGATCAAGATGGGTAGGATGGGGAGGAATGGTGGGGGTAAAATGGAGACAATTGTACTTGAACAATAATTTTAAAAATAAACATAATGTAATTTGGGGAAAAATAAAGAAATCTATCACATTCTTCTTTGTAGTGGTCAAACATGTAACTCATATATAGTAGGCACAATCATATATGTCATGTTTATACAGTAGGCACTGTCATTTAGAAAGCAGAACCAAATTTATATTTTTTATATCATAAACTACCATGTAGAAGACTGAATTATAGTTTCAGCTGTCATGTAGTACTTAAACGTTGACATAATAAATTGATACTTGAATAGCAGTATTTATATAACAATTTATATAAAGATATGAGTTATTTTTAACATTTTGTCAGCATAATGCACTTTGGCCACATAATGCATTATTAATAATTTATAAGAGAACATTTGCTTTGAAATAAAAAAGAACTGAGTTTAAATACCAGGTCTGCACTAACATTTATTAACATGGAAATGGAGATACTAACTTCAAATTCCTTCAAGGAATAAATGACAAAATGTAGCAAATGATACCTGGAACATAGCTGTATATGAGATATTATACAATCTATAAAGTGTTTTTTTCTTAAAATGGAATCTGAGGGAACTCTAATAGTTTTGAAAGCCAGAAAACATAAAGGCAAGTGAGTTTTCTTCACTAGGCTAAAAGTTTCTTTGCATCTTAAGTGCCCTAGGGATTTTAAGCAAAAAGATGCAGCAGGAGCCCCTTCATGGTCTTGCAGTCATTGCCGCTAAGCAGGGTATGCAGCCAGAAGGCTGGTGTAAGTGGTGAAGACATGGGCTGTGGATCTAGACTAACA
>PVKM010031478.1:0-16810 GCA_004027735.1 Carollia perspicillata | reverse complement strand
TGTGGGTCTCTCCAGTGAACTCTCCTGTGAGGCTGGGAGTTTCTCCTGCCAGCTCAACCCTCACAGGTTTTTCAGTCAGAGGTTTTGAGGCTTTATTTCCTCACACTGGAACCCTGGTGTCTGTCTTAATCCCAGTTGTTCCTTCTCGTTTATCTGCACAAAAATGTGGGACCACTGGTTCCACCAGCCACCACCTCGCCTAGTCTGCCAGCCACAGCCTTGCTTGCCCCTGTCCTCCACATGCTGCCTTGCCAGGAGTCCTCTCTACCTCTCCTTCTGGTGGGGTGCAGAACTTCACCCCTTCTACTGGTAAGGATGAATATTTCTTCTTTAACTCCTTGGTTGTCAGACTTCCATACAGTTTGATTTTCTGGCAGTTCTGGTTTTTTTTTTATTTATTTTTGTCCTCTTTTGGTTGTGCAAGGGGGCAAAGTGTATGCCTACCTATGCCTCCATCTTGGCTGGAAGTCAGTTTCATTGTTTTTTATTTATATTTTTTTCTGTTTGTGTTTGAGAGGAAAGTGAGATTAAGGAATTAGTTTTAATTATTCAGTAAGTGTTTACAACTTGGTACTTTAATCTTCTCATAAATGTATATATTAAAAACCCTGTGTTTAGTATTTTTTAACCTTTTTATTGAAATATAATTCATACACCATACAATTCACCCATTTAATATATGCAACTACATAGTTTTTAGTATATTCACAGATTTGTGTTCATCAGCACAATCAACTTTATATCATTTTATTAACCTCAAAAGAAACTCTTATATTTTGAAAAATATTATTACTTTTCATGCAAAGTAACCTATGTTATTTATGTTGTCTATATTTGTTATTTTTCCTGAATTAATGACCTTTTTAAATTTCACAGTTTTAATTTCTAATATGACTACTATTGACAGGTATAACCCACAAAAACAAAAGGGGGTTCTAAATAACTATAGAGTGTAGAGTGTTCTCAGTATCACAGGGTTTCAGAAATGCTGGCCTATATACCAATGATAGTAGTCTCCCATTATCCATGGGGGGTACATTCCAATATGCTTAATGCATGTCCGAAAGTGCGTATAGCACGAGACCTCATATAATTATGATTTATTGTACACATGCATAACTATGATAGAGTTCAATTTATATAAATTAAGCACAGTAAGAGATTAAAAACAATAATAATGCAATAGAACAATTATAACAATATATGAGGGGGGAACCAAAAAACAGAATTTATTTATAAAAAAGTGTGTATTTATTCTTACATGTTTAAACTTCCGTCACCTTCCAAGTACTCTCCATTTCATGCAATACACCAATTGAGAAGTTTTTTCCACTGCTCAAAACAGTTTTTGAACTTATGAATTTTGATGCCTTTTAGTGCTTTTGCCGTTTTGTTTCACCTCTTCCACATCAGCAAAATATTTCCCTTTGAGCACTTTTTTCATCCTGGGAAACACACAAAAAAATGTTGCTCAGGACAAAATCGGGGGAATAGGGAAGGTAGGGTCATGCTGGTTTTGGTCAAAATCTGCTGACCACTCAGCACAGGAGTGGACAGGTGTGCTAAAATCACCCATCATAAAATGGGCAAACATGTTGAAAGTCTTCAAAAAAAATTCACTGAAGCTGAATGCAGCCTCTCACACGAATGCCAGCTGGTACACTGACACAGATGGGTTCCTTGCATACTCACTTGGTGGGGGAAGCCTGTACTACAAGGGGCCCACCCTCCAGAAAAGAATTCTGGTTTTTTTTTTCTGGTCTCCCTTTGTACTATAATGAAAGTTACGTAATTGTGGTCACTTGTTCCTGGGGGTCCCTTGCTGAAGTCTTCATATAGACCCAATGCTTTCAGGTGCAACATACTGCCATTAATTGAAATGTTTTCTGTTGATGTCTAGTACCCACAAATTTAATGTCTTTTCCATCTTAAATAAGTAGTTATTACACACTGTGCCTATAACTTTTGCAATTCAAGGTGAGAAAGCAAAACTAGCACAAATTTCTTTTTATTTCACAATTTTACTAATAAAAGATTTGTTCTTACCATAGATCTTAGCAACCTCAGCATGTGATTTTTTTTTGTTGTTTCCTTATTAAGTTGAAAACTTTCACATTTTCACTTAAAGGAAGCACTTTACGGCTCCTTTTTGGCATATCTGAATTGCCAACATCACTGCTCTTGCACACTGGGGCCGTTACTAAGTAAAATACGCGTTACTTGAACATAAACACTGATACTAAGAGAGTTGACCTAATAACCAAGACAGCTATTAAGTGACTGATGGGTAGGGAACTTACACAGCATAGGGATGCTGGACAAAGGGATGATTCACTTTAGGGCTGATGGTGCAAGACAATGTGAACTTTCACCACACTACTCAGAATGAAACACAATTTAAAACTTATGAGTTGTTTATTTCTGGAATTCTCCATTTAATATTCTTTAGATCAAGACTGACTGCAGGTAACTAAAACCATGGAAAGTAAAACCATGGATGAGGGAGGAACAACCATATCTTGATTTCCTCAAGTCCCACACATTTTTCGGCATTCTGACAATATTGTTTTCTTCTTCTACTACTTTCCTGAGGTTCTTTACAGTAAGATTACCTATGAATTCTGAATTTAAAAATCCAACTCATTTTTTCATTCCTTATCTTATTTGACCACCCTTTTAGCTTCTGACATTGTTGTCTTGACCTTTCCAGGTGTGTCTCCTGCCACTCCCAATTTGTACAATACCTTATTTCTTAGCCATGCTTTGTGTGTAATAGTACCTTTGCGCAGGTGGTGCTCTCTGTCTGGAGTGTCTATATCCTCTCTGCTAGAGACCCACAGAGTGAGTTCTGCTTTCTGTTTTTTCCAGGTCTCTCCTGAAAGGTGTTCTTCTCTGAGATTTTCCCTCTCTCTCCGCCCAAGGTGTACTTGGTTACTTTGTTTTGCACTCAGAAATCCATTTGAATCAGCCCTTATCACATATCATTGTACTGTAGATATTTGTTTACAACTCTGTTTCCCCACTACACTGTGAGTGTGGGGCTGTGTCTCCGCTGCTCCTAGCAACTGTCCAAGCTCACTAATAAGTGTTCAATTGAATAAGTTGTGTGAGGGGCATCAGAACAGTGCTCCTTTGTCTGGTATTCCTCATCTTATTTGACTGCCCTTAAGCCTCTGACATTGTTGCCCTGAATCAATAGCAGAGAAATTAATTTATTTCCATAGTTAAATTGAGTTCTGAAATCATACTGCTTCAGCATGGAGGAAAACAGGTACAAAATCAATCTGGTGATAATGATGAAATGAAGTTTCCCTCTAGCTGAGGGATCAGTGATTGTTCCTATAGCTTTGTTGTTTGCTTTCTCTCACAAATTAGCTAGGTGGAGAAGAATTTACAGAGAAAAAAAGATGTTCAGATGAAGGAAGGCATGGGGAAGGAAGAGGAAAAACAGGTGAGTTACATGGAAAAAAAGGTACTGAAAGGGGGATGAAGGAGATAGAAAAATAAAAAAGAGAAATCATTGTGGGAAAGAATGTACAGAAAGTGTACCAAAGAATAGTCTATTGGCTGCCAATACGGAGCTACAGGGATAAGAAATACAGGAATGAGAGGAAACTCTGGCAGGATGCAGCTTCACAATTCCTTTCAGAGCTGGAGCTCATGCCAGCTTCTCTATATTGTCTCTAAAGTATGTGTCCACCCTGACTCTCAGATCCATGTAGGTTTTCTGTCAATGGCACTTCTGGGTCAAAAGGCCAGAGCCCCCAAATTAATATAGAAATTGTCTTTTCTGAAAATATGTACCATCGTAGGAAAAAGACCAGCTGCCAAACCAATCATTTGTTGAAATAATTCCAATAATTGTGAGTTTGGTTTAAGATATTGATGAGATGTCTATCAAGATCTCAACTGTTATACTTAGTTTCTTCCATCTGTTGTGCTTATGTAGGATTTTAATAAGAAGCTATGACAAATTTTAATGTTTTTTGATGTCAAAAATAAAAAAAATAACTTATTCCAAAGACATTTAAGCGATCAAGGCTACAGTTAGTACTTGCTTCAGTTAAAGAGCAATAGAGCTATAAATTTAATCACAATTTAAAAATTGTAGCAGAACATAAGGATTGTGCTTACAAATACCTCATTTTTTAAATGAAGGTTTTCTCCATAATTTGAACTTTTCTTTGTTTAGTAACATGCTACACAGATCCAAAAGTTGAGAGGACAGTGTTAATGTGAAAACATTTTTAAAGTAAAACACTTTCTTACTGAATCCACTAGTGATACTTGCCTGATTTTGAAAGACAACACACCTCTAATTATTTTAAGGTCAGCAGAATAGGCAAGAAACTAAAGATTTTACAAACACATTATTATAATAACATTCATTTTAAATGCTCTGCAACCTATTATTTTGACTATAGGGAAATCTGTATGTATATATCTTCATATCAGAATTATTAGTCCCCATTTCTCTTTTTAATCCTCTTCAAACACCAAACTATCAACTAAATATCTAGAAACAAGTAGTTCACAAGTTCTGTTACTCAAATAAGGTGTCATTAGTTCTGCTAAATGATTATCCATCAGAGGGGAGAAGAACTTCTGGTCAGGAAATGGGGGCAGAAACAACACTTCTGTCAAATTTAGTGTCTAGGTTAAGATTCTTCCTTAATTGCCACCTGCTTTCTTTAACACTCTGTCAAATCTTCAAATCTTGTACCATGGATCTGTAAAGTGTTTGAGCCTGAAGGAGTGGAAAGACCTTCAGGGCCAAGTCTTCATTTGATGCATCAAGGAAATGAAGGCCGGACAGGAGCAGTGACTTCCCCACAGTAACTCAGCTGGTCTGGAGAAGAACCAAGGTAGGAATTTAGATGTTGTAATTTAAGCACACTCTCTGTCACATCATGTCACATCATGTGCTTCTCTGTCCATTGAAAATATTGTATTTTTGGCATTTCTAAAAGTTCAGAAATATCTTCAGATCCAAGAGGCAATTAATTATAAGAGGACTGTGGTTGACTCCCCATGTTAGAGCAGACTATTCAGCAATCCTTTGTATATGTTTATAAAAGATGAGAGAGGGGGGAGGAAGTAGATGGACATGCACTAGGATAGTATAACACAGATGTAGTTCAGCTTAGCAGTTAAGGTGAAAGGCTTGCCTCCCATTGCCTGGGCTTCTCCTTCAACTGGCCACCTATTAACTTATGTGTGACTTGGACCAGTTTCTGGGTCTCTCTTGCCTCTATCTTATAGTTTCTATGCAGATTAAGTGAGCTGAAGCACTTACAATCAAGCCTGGCCCATGGTGAGCACTTCATGTGTTAGCTATTGAAGAAAGTGCTATATGGAGCTAATTTTTTATATAAAGGAGCCTGGAAAAATTGGGAGGCATTTGAACATGTCATGTATAGTCACTCATCTGCAAAGACATGTGTTCTTTTCAGCAGTTCTTCCCCAGTGGGTTTCTGTGCAGCTGCTCAAATTTGAAATCCCAGCTAGGTCACCCATGTGTTGCTTATAAGATGTGTCTTTCATATGATAAGGGGTTAATATGCAAAATTTATAAAGAACTTATAAAACTCAACACCAAGAAAAAGAAGTTCTATTTAAAAATGGGCAAAGGACCTGAATAGAAACATCTCCTAAGAGGACATACAGATGGTGACTAGGCATATGAAAAGATGCTCAATGTCACTAATCATCAGAGAAATGCAAATTAAAGCTACAATGAGATATCACCTCACACCTATCAGAATGGCTATCATTAACAAATCAACAAACAAGTGTCTATGAGGATGTAGAGAAAAGGGAACCCTCATGTACTGTTGGTTGGAATGCATACTGGAGCAGCTACTGTGGAAAGCATCATGGAGATACCTCAAAAAATAAAAAATTGAACTGCCTTTTGACCCAAAGATTCCACTTCTTGAAATATATCCAAGGAAACCTGAAACACTAATTCAAAAGAATATGTGCACCTCTGTGTTCATTTCAGCTTTATTTACAATTGTCAAAATTGGGAAGCAGCCCAAGTGCCCATCAGTACATGAGTGCATAAAAAAAGCTGTGGTACATTTACACAATGGAATGCTATTTGACTATAAAAAAGAAGGAAATCTTACCTTTTCCAATAGCATAGAGGGGCCTGGAGAGTATTATGCTAAGTGAAATAAGCCAGTCAGAGAAAGACAAGTACCATATGATTTCACTTACATGTGGAATCTAATGAACAAAATAAATTAACAAACAAAACAGAAACAGACTCACAGATACAGAGAACAGACTGATAGCTGTCAGGGGGATAGGAGGAGAGGTTGGGGAGCTGGGTGAAAAAGGTGAAGGGATTAAGCAGAAAAAAACTCGTAGACACAGACCACAGTATGGTGATTGCCAAAGGGAATGGGAGGTGGGGGAGACAGAAGAGAGTACAGGGGAATAAATGGTGGTGGAAAGAACTTGACTTATGGTGGTGGACACAGAATACAATACAGAGATGGTGTATTATATAATTGTACACCTGAAACCTATATAATTTTATTAACCAATGTTACTCCAATAAATTCTACCTAAAAATTGCCCTGAAACTCAAAATAATAAAATAAGTAAAATAAAAATAAAAATAAATTAAAAAGTTGTTTTTCAGTGTGACTCTAAGAGACCCATTTAGAAATAAAACCCATGATCTCTTCAGGGCTGTAACAGAGCCAGCTCAGCAACCCACTTAGTCTCTGCGGGGTAAAATACCACTGCTCTCTAAAAAGCTAGAGGTAGGAGTTACCTTGTTCCAATCAGTATTCCACACATTTAGACCTGATAAGGAGATTCCATCCTTCAAATCACTTTGAGACAGGACCCCAAGTAGGTCAAGAAGAAAAACTACCTAAATCATCCAAAGATCTCTCCTTTCTCTCCATCCTCTATGACAGCATTTCATGGTTTTAGATAGTTTGACTGTTAACATAATTCAGGTGAAACAAAATCATGGGTGTATGCCTTTTGGAGAACCATGTAAATCAACAAAGCTATACATAGAACAGAGTGATTTGCCTAGCAGCCAGAGTTCTCCACAGATAGCAGTTATACAGATGTTGCCAAAGAAAGGAAGTGCTGTGCTTCCTTATTTTTCCAGCATTTTAAGTGTATAAGTCAACACATATCCTCCATACAGTGACTACTCAAATAAATATTGATAAACCATACTGAATATTACAAGGATTAAATCTGTAGAATTACAATATCGGCAATGATAGAGCTCTCTTCTGAAATGTCAGTCATTGATCTGTTTATTATTTTAGTCTTAATTTTAGAGGTAATTTAGAAATAGAATATCTAAGAGTAATCGCTTATTTAAATTAATAGTGAATCAGCAAAATAAAATCATTTATGTATACTTTGAAAAACAATACATGCAACTATGGTTTAATCCATTTGGATGATACCTACAAACACATGGATTAACAGGAATTCATGTATTGCTAATGGCTTTCTCACATTTCCTCAATGATGTTATAATCACCTATGGAAATACAGAAGCCATTTCCCATCTGCCCAACACAGACATGTTGCCTCCTGTTTTGGGTTTCCTCACAGTGGCATTCAGGACTTCTCAGGTTTTCCGGACAGTCTTCAGGCCTGAAGCAAAGGTTGTTTTTTGTTTCTCCTTAGGCTGTGTTATGGAGTATTTCATAAATCCTTGGCTGGCACCTCTTTGGAGACTGAAAACAACAACCACGAGTATGGAGCTCTGGGGTTAAACCACATGCTGCTCAGTGTGCTTCAGCCCTCACAACACCCTCCCAAGACATTCCTCTCAGAGTGCTTCCTGCAGGGGACTATCATAGACTTGGCCTCTCTTCTCTACTGACACTCGGGGATCAGCTTTCAGATGTAATCAGATATCTTTCCCTCAGTCTTTATAAGAAAATTGGAAAAGAGAAAGAATTGTTTACTTTCTTTAAGTGAGTTTCAGTAGTAGCTCATATTTCAGAGTTCCTGGTCATAGGAGCTTTTATCCAGGGATCCTCAGGGGCCTATTTTTGAAGGGAGATGCCAGAACATTTTTCTGGATCTTTATCCAGAATTGGTAAGAACATGGCATTTATGAAGCCAAACTTTCAGACACCTTCTACAAACTACATTCAGTAGCCACAGTTTCACTCCATGTCCTGGTAAACACACAGTCCTATGGGGCTAGAGTTATGGCCAACTGCCTATGACAGAGGCTAGCTACCAATTAGAGTTATTTTTATATATAGGCCAATTTAATTGAGAAAACAAAGATTTCTAGATAATATTATGATGTAGCAAATTAATGTACTCTGTCTCATCTGTCTGAAAACATTTTGCCTCTGACTAATACTCAAAGTTTTATCCTGAGGAAAGTTTTCCCTGGTTCCTAAGGTAACTCTAGGGCAGGGTAAGGGGACTCCTTTGTGTGTCCATATCCTATCATTTCTGTACACAGCCCTTGCCCCATGAAAACCACTAGCTCTTTGAAAACCAGAAATAGGTCTTCTTCATCATTCTATCTCCTTGCTTAGCAGGGCTCCAATGTGAACAGCACATATACCGGGTCTTTCCCTGGGCTTCTGACTAGGAACTTTAGGTACCTACTAAGGCACTGCACTCAGATATCACATATTAAAATCACTGAACTCACCCTGCCCTTCCTTAGAGCTGCTTCTTCTCCTGGGCCCCTAGTCAATAGCCATTATTCACTTAGTTGCCCAAACATTAAACCTTGGAGTCACATTCAACTTTCCCACCCCTCTCACCAGAACCCCCTCACCCAAAAGGCCTCCATCTGTAACCAGTTACCTAGGTTCTGCCACCTTCTTATGGTTCAAATTTATCAAGTATTGTTTATTTGTAGTGACACTAGCTCGATTTCAGCAACAATTATGTGTTACCAATAATATGAATTAATGCAACTGCTTCTAAGTCAGTGTCCTTGTCTTTAAAGCTACTGCCTTCCATCACTGTCTCCACAAGAAGTCATCTCATGCACATAGTTTAGTGGTCTCACTGCCCATTGGAAGAACCCCCGCAGCCATACTGTGGTTTCATGGACCACTGCTCTTTCACACTCTCCATCGTCTATTCCTCTTACCTCTGGTCACAGTGCCTGACTTTCCATGGGGAACCTGTCCCCACACACACTCTGTCCTTTTGCTTTGATTTCTGGCCATTCCTCTCCATCTTCTGTTAAGCCAGCTCCAGGGCTGAGAGACAAGAGAAATGGGTTCCTCTGGCACAATGCTGTTGATTCGATCTCAGCCATTTGTCTCCATTAGTCCAGGGAAAAATCAATCTTTGGGCATATTGGTCAGAAAGAGATCTCTCCATTGAATTTGCATCCCCTGGAATCTGGGCCTGGATCTGGTGGCATCTGGGCATAGACCGTAGTCCTGCCAACAGGACACTGAGTTGACCTGTAATGGGTTAATAGAGCAGACACTGAGGCACATAGATTGCTGATACATTGGAGCACTTAGATTAAGGCTTGTTCAAACCACTTTACCTCTAATTTTTTCAGTTACACAGGCCTTTTTCTGTATAAATCCATCTGAGTTGATATTTTTTATTTTAACAAGAGACTTGACTACCACAGATGGCCATAAAAACCCTTGTGGGTAAATGTTCCCTTGGTTTTTGATGACTCCATAAGACCCATGCTTTCTCTTCCAGATTTGTGCACAAGGTACCCCCTTTTCTGGGATTTCCTTTCTTTTTCTTTGCTTGTATAATTCCCATTCATTTTCCAAAAATCAGCTAAGACTCTACCACTTCTTCAGGCCTCTACTGACTCCCCAGGCCCCCATATCGTGACACTCTGACCATACTTACAATGTTACATCCTGATTGCATATATATTGTTTGCTGACATCCTCCAGGCTACAAGCTCCCTAAGGCAAGAGTCATGTCTTTTTATTACTGTATCTCCAGAATCATATATATTCTCTCATATGCATAAAAGTAAAATTAAAGCCTGAAAGAGAGATAAAGGAGAAATTATGCATATTATCTAGGTTTAATTTAAATGTGATCATGTATGTTAGAATGTTCATTCTCTTGGACTAAATCATAGAGAATGAACTGGGCAAGAGAAAGATTGAGAGTGTGGAAACCAGTTGCAGGCATTAGGCATAAAATGATGGCATTACAAATCATCATAGTGTGAGTGGAATGGAGAGGAAGTGGTAGATTAAAAATATTCAAAAGCTATAAAAACCAAAAATGGAGGGAATGGGATAAGAAGAAAGAAGTCGATGACTCAAGATTTCTTGAGACAGGGAAATAGACAAAGAGGAAGAGTTTTGGAGTTAGGAAAGTTGTTTTTATTTTATTTTTTGAATTTCTAAAAATTGAGATATAATTCATCTAATATAATATTCAACCTTTTAAAATACACAATCCAGTGGCATTTAGTATATTCATGAGGTTTTCCAGCCATAACCATTATCTAATTGAGGAATATCTCACAATTTTTTCAAAAACAAAAGAAAACAGTAGGATCTGGCCAGGTGACTCAGTTGGTTGTAGCATCATCCTTTATATCAAAAGGTTTGGGGTTCAATTCCCAACTGGGGCACATATGAAAGGCAAACAATCAATGTTTCTCTCTCACTCAATTTCTCTCCCTTCCTCTCTCTCTAAAATCAGTAAAACATATACTTGAGTGAGGATTAAAAAAAAATCTCATTAGCGTTCTCCATTGCCCTATCATCCCTCTGGCAATGACTAATCTACTTTTTGACTCCATCTGGACATTCTGGATATTTCATACTAATAACTAACAGATTTATATATGTTTTTTATGTCTGACCAAAGTAAGTTTTTGACTTACTTCACTGAGCATATTTTAGGGTTCATCCATGTTGTGGCATATATCAATACTTCACACTTTTTGTAGCTGAATAATATTCCACTGTATGGATATATCACAGTTTGTTTAACCATTCTTGATTTGATGGACACAATTGTTTCTATATTTTGGCTATTGTGAATAATGCTGCTATGAACATTGGCATATATTTTTGTGTAGATGTATTTTCTGTTCTTTTGGGTATATACCTAGGACTAAAATTGCAGGATTACATGGCAATTCTACGTTTAACTTTTTTGAGTAGCTACTGGACTGTTTTTCAAAGTGCTGCATCATTTTACATCCCAACTAGTAATGTATGAAGTTTCCAATTTCTCCACATCCTCATCAACACTTTTTATTGCCTGTTGTTTTGTTTATTGCCATCCTAGTGCTTGTGAACTGGTATCTCATTGTGGTTTTGATTTGCATCTTCTTAATGAGTGATGGTATTGAGTACATGAATATTTTCATGTGGGGTATTTTTTTGGCCATTTGTATATTTTCTTTGGAGAAATATCTACTCAGGTCATATGGCCATTTTATTTTTTTAAGACAGTAAACAAAATTTTATTCTAAAAATAGATTTCAGTAATAACAAAAACTGTTCTGGTAATTTTAATAAAAGGGGGAAATTTAACATAAATTTGCTTAAATTTGTTTCTAAAACATACAAAATTGTTATTGTTATATGAAGGGAAACCTGCCCCCCTAAAACAGAATTATATTCTGGAGAGTGGGCCCCTTGTAGCCAAGGCTTCCCCTGCTAGATGAATGTCCTAGGAATCCATCTGTACCTGTACTAGCTGGCATTGTTGTGAGAGCCTGCATTTAGCTTCAGTGAATTTTTTGTTTGAAGACTCTTTCAACACATTTGCCCATTTTACAATGGGGGATTTACAAGCATACCTGCCCACACTTCACTGAATGTTCAGCAGTTCTTAACCAAAAATGTCACAACACCCATGCCCCACCCTCCCTATTCACCCAATCTTACCCTGAGCAACTTTGTTTGTTGTTGTTGTTCATCAAATTCAATGAGTTCAAAAACTGTTTTGAGAAAAAAAAATGTCTTTATAGGTGTATTGGATCTAATGGAGAGTACTTCAAAGATGACTAAAGTTTAAACATGTAAGAATAAATACACAAATTTTATAAATACATTGTTTTATGGGGTTCCCCCATATACTGCCAACTCTCACTTGTCAGTATTTAAATTATTCACTTTATGAACTATTCAAGGAAATTTTAAAATCAGGCAGGATATCATCTAACATTTAGACATAGATATAAATTACTTTTACTTAATGTTAGTACATACCCAAAGAATACAAATAAATCCAAACCTTTACATATCTATTTTAAATGGGGTTATTTGTGTTTGTTATTGAGTAGTAAGAGGTCTTTTTATATTTTGGTTACTAGACCCTTAACAAATCTATGATTTGCAAATATTTTCTCCCATTCTGTTGCTTGGATTTTCACTTTCTTTATAGTGTCATTTTAGGCACGAAAGTTTTTAATTTTGATGAAATCCAATTTATCTATTTTCCATTTGTTGCTTGTGCTTTTGACATCACGTTTAAGAAACCATTGCCTAGTCCAAGATCATGACAATCTAGACTATGTTTTGTCCAAGAGTTTAATAGATTTTAGCGCTTATATTTAGATTTTTTATCCATTTCTAGTTAATTTTCATAGATGATATTGGGGATGGGGATTCAATGTCATTCTTTGGCAGGTGGATATTCACCACCATTTGTTGAAAAAAACTGTTCTTTCCCTCATTGAAATGTCTACATCCTTGTACAAAATCAACCAAACAAAGGTATATAGGTTTATTTATGGATTTTCAGCCTTATTCCATTCATCTATGTCTATATGCATGACTGTGCCTCACAGTCTTACTTACTGTAGCTTTTTAGAAAGTTTTGAAATTGGGAGGTATTGAGTCTTCCAACTTCGTTCATCTTTTTTAAGACTTTGTCTATCTGGGTTCTTTAAATTTCCATATGGATTTTAGGACCAGCTTGTAAATATATGCAAATAAATCAGTTGGATTTTGAGAGAGATTATGTTGAATCTGGAAATCAATTTGGAGAGTATTGCCATCTTAATAATATTAACTCTTTCAATCCATAAACATGCAATATTTTCCCATTTATTTAACTGATTTTTTAAAATAATGTTTTGTAGTTTTCAGTCTACTCACATTTCTTTTGTTAAATTTAATCCTAAGCATCTTATTATTATTGAAGATATTGGTAAGGGAATAGTTTTCTTACTTTCTCGCAGGATTATTCATTGCTCTACAAGAGTTTTTAATTAAAAAAACAAAAGAGTTTTGTTTTTTTAATTGACCTGTGTCCCATAATCTTGATGAAATTATTTATTAGCTGTATCACTTTTTGAGTACATTAGCTCTATTTTTAAAATACTAAGTTGTGGGTGTCTAGCACACTATTGAAAACAAAGGTCCAAGGCTCAGGATAGTCTGAAATGTGTTTGGGATTTCTCAGCACTTATGAGGGAAATTCATTGGAGAAGATAAGATAGGGCAGGAAGGTTGTACACAGTGAGGAGAGAAGAAGCCTGTGCCAGACCCTTGGGAAACACCAACAAGCAGAGAAGAAGGACTCTGAAAAACAGTACATTAATTTTATTGTTGTCTAACACCTAAGGTTAGAAATTTAAGATTTTTCCTCCAGAAGTCTTCTTGTACAGAACGGGGCAAAAGTGAGTTTATGGGTGTGAGTATGCAAAGAACAATGTTTATTTTTGTATTATTATTTATTAATTATTGTGTTATTTTCCATGTGAATAACTATAAGCTTACTTTTGACTAATCCTATATATTTTTCCTGATTCTAGTAAATTTAAATGAAGAGCTCATATGAGAACTTTCATCTCAATACTTCCTTTTTCAAATAACATATAAGAATATTAAGATAAATGTTGCTAAACATTTTAAAGACTAACTTTATTTCCTCATAGTATCATTCATTAGTGATGGTTACTGTGAACATTTTAGGCCAAACTAGAGGGTTGAGGTCAAATAACCATTGATTTTTTTTATATCTTTCTAATAAGATCTTTGTTTAAGATAATGGAAAACTGAAAATAACATATTAGAATCGTTTTTGAGGCCAATTTTTAAAAATAACCTAATTAATTTTATATTTACAAAAAGGTAGAAGAATTTCAAAGTTCCTATCTCCATTTTCCCTTGATTTTTTTCGTACTTGACATTCCTTTTACTTTGACAGAGCAGACTCATATCTGCTGTGTGTTTTGCTGTTATTGATAGGGATGCTCCAAAGTCAACAGATGTTTTCTGATGTCAGAGTCTTCTGTATTTCCTTTGGATGCATTCAAATGTGGGATAAAATCATTTTTGGCTGATCTGGCATATCTCTTTCTTAGAACCAATGGCTAGAAGATGCCAGAGGCCCTGTTGCCAAGGAATTCTCCAACATAGTTTGTCTAGACAATTCATCAAACTTATTGGTTTGTCCTCCAGGTAGTGTGTGTTGTATGATGTACACTGTGGTAGTGTCTACATGGAAAGTGACTAACATTTTATTTAAAACTTTGGTATCTAGCAGTACTAGGAATTGTTTTTAAAAAGAAATAGATGTAGCACATGGTAGCCCTTCTTGATTTCTTACTAAATTTTGGATCAGGAGATCCACTGAGAATTTGAAGTTTAAATATCTATTGTTATGTTTAAGTACATGGTACAAACCACAACATTTAAATAGTTCACATTATAAAGATCTGTCTTGGAGGCCAGTCAATATATTTCTACTATGAGCAAATCATATCAAAAATCCTAGATCCATCAGAAAAATAATTTTAAAAATTAACTTTATTAAGAACAGCTTATTAACTGAAATTATTCCTTTTTGTTAAATTATAAGTTTAACCCTATACTTAAACCTAACCTTAATCCTAACCCTACCCTTAACCCAAATACTAACCTAAACTAACACTAACCTTAATCCGACTCCTATCCTCAATCCTAACTCTTACCCTAATCCTAACCTATGAATGTAACTTTAAACCTAATCATAACCATAAACTTAATCCTAAACCTATGCCTGATCCTAATCCTAATCAAAACCCTAACCTAACCACTAATACTAACTCTAACACAAACCCTACACCTAACCTCAGCCCTAACTTTAACATATTCCTAACTCTTTCTAACCATAATGATAATTGACCCTTACCCTATTCCTAAATTTAACTATAACCCATAAACTTAACCCAAACCCTACACCTACCCAAAATTTAACCCTTAGTCTAAATGTAACTTTAACTATAAACTTAACTCTAACACTAATTCTAAAACTTAACCCTAAGCCTAAGCCTAAGCCTAACCCTACCTCTAATACTAATTCAAAACATTCACCCTAAGGACTTCCAGACAGGATGGAGGCGTAGGTGGAAACACTGTGCCTCCTCGCACAATCAAGATTAAGGATAACAAAGATTTACAAACAATAACACAACCAGAACACAGAAAATTGAACTATGGAAGTCTGACAACCATTCAACCAGACTGGTAAGAGGGGCAGAGTCAGCAGTCGGTGGAGAGAAAATGCGGCAGGAAAAGGCAGTGGCTGCCAGACACGGCAGCTCCAGGGAGTGTACTTGGCATGGAGCTGGCAGACCCCAGATGTGCGGGGAGGAGATAAGCAGAGCACGCAGGGCAGTTGGCCGACCACAGAAGCACATTCGCTCGCAGATAAACTAGGCAAGAGTGGGCAGTGAGACAGACTGCACAGCCCAGGGCCCCAGCGATGGGAAATAAAGCCTAAAACACTGATTTAAAAGGTGCCACAAGAGACTCACAGACTCACAGAAGAGGTCGTTGGGGAGACCTGAAGGGTCCTTGAGCATGCATAGGCCTGCCCACCAGGGAACCAATGACAGGGGGGCCCAGTTTGCTTGTGAGAGGCAGCAGAGGGGATGAAAATCTGAGAGAGCTCAGAACAGGTGCCATTGTACCCTCTCTGACCCCGCCCCCACAGATAGTGTCACAACCCTAGTGACTAGGTTGCCCCACCCTGGTAAACACCTTAAGCTCCACCACCCATACATAACAGGTGCCACCTGACCAAATATGACTCAAACAGAAGAACAGCTCAAAGCCCCAGAGCCAATACTTTTAAGTGACCAAGAGATAGCCAACCTATCAGATGCACAGTTAAAAGCACTGGTGATCAGGATGCTCACAGAACTGGCTGATTTTGGTCACAAATTAGATGAACAAATGAAGGCTATGCTAAGTGAAATGAAGGAAAATACACAGGGAACCAATAGTGATGGGAAGAAAACTGAGACTCAAATCAATGGAGTGGACCAGAAGGAAGAAAGAAACAACCAAACAGAAAAGAATGAAGAAACAAGAGTTCCAAAAACTGAGGAGAGGCTTAAGAACCTCCAGGACATCTTGAAATGTTCCAACATCTGAATTATAGGGGTACCAGAAGGGGAAGAGGAAGAGCAACAAGTGGAAAACTTATTTGAACAAATAATAAAGGAGAACTTCCCCAATCTGGCAAAGGAAATCGACATTCAGGAAGTCCGGGAAGCTCAGAGAGTCCCAAAGAAGGTGGACACAACAAGGCACATCATAATTACATTAGCCAAGATTAAAATGAAGGAGAGAATTCTACAAGCAGCAAGAGATAAGGGGACAGTTACCTACAAAGGAGTTCCCATCAAACTGTCAGCTGATTTCTCAAAAGAGACCTTGCAGGCAAGAAGGGGCTGGAAAGAAGTATTCCAAGTCATGAAAGGCAAGGACCTACATCCAAGATAGCTCTATCTGGCAAAGCTTTCATTTAGAATGGAAGGGCAGATAAAGCACTTCTCAGATAAGGTCAAGTTCAAGGAGTTCATCATCACCAAACCCTTATTATATGAAAT
>PVKM010031477.1:0-16805 GCA_004027735.1 Carollia perspicillata | reverse complement strand
AACGAGGTGCCGGGCCGGATAAAACACGGTGGAGGGCCGCATTCGGCCCGCGGGCCCTGTGTCTGCCCCCTGTGTCTTAGGGTTTCACTGACATTGTATTGTTTTGTATTCCCCACGCGCAGCATATTTCTGACACATGAGGAAGTCACAAATATTTGTTACGTGAACAGAAGCATGGGTAAATTCTAAAATAATATTGTGAAGTGTGAGTAGTGGGGAGAGGATGAGGCTGTGTATTTTTCTTAAAATAGATTCCTCCTGGTGAGGAAAGTTCCACGTAACAGCGACTGCTGTGGAGAATTAACTGAAGCTTATGTTTTAGGAGGAATTTTCCAATCAGAAAGAACACTCTTTACTTCACGAAAGTACTGCCAGCAGTTCACTAGATTAAGTCCTTGTCCCTCTGTTTGTGCAGATATATGAGAAACAAATGACAAAACATTTGCCCGTCGGCATTATTAGGGTTTTTTTTTCCCCCAAAAGGAAACTACCTACTCTCCTACAAAAAGAGTGTTACCTATTTGCATTCTAGTTTTTCTTAAAGAGTGTGCACCATCTGGAAAAAAAATAGAAGAAACAAATGGAAATGGAATAAAATAAGATAAGAGGGAATAGTCGCTTAGCATGTGTTTCTGCTGTGACCGGCGTCGGGCAGGCCTCAGAGGGAAGGAGTCCTTCCGGGGCAGAGGACATCTGTATCTGAACCCTAGTCCTGTGGCCGTGTTGCAGTGGCCTTGTGTTCAAACTCCCGAGGCTCTTCAAACTCCAGCTTTCTCTTCTCCCTTGCAGTCAAAGCAATATTTTTGCTACATTTTTAGACAGCTGATAGCTTGCTTTTTAAGAAAGTCAGATCTCTATCAAGCTTCTGTGCTATGAAGGTCAGGTATACACATGCAGCCCTTTGAGGTTACGCCCTGGGGCCTGATGTCACTGGTTTAAGGGAAAATCTTCATGGCATAAGGACAAACCCCTCATTGAGCGGAATCTCATAAATTCTCTTGCCGCAGTACTAACCATTGTGGTGGTTTTACCCACTTTGCATAGGTTCATTTTTTAAATATCACACCAAAACAATTTACCAATCAGCATTTTTAACACCAGGAAATATTTGAAGCTCACACTTCTATAGAGAATTCCTCTTGCGTAGATGGCATGAAATTTAAAAGATGCGCTTAAGTTTTAATACATGTATTATTGTTTAGATATTACTGCTGCCCTGAGAGACTTCTTACGGAAATTATACCCTTTTTTAATCTCTGGGTTGAGACACAGTGGACGTCTAATGTTACGTAAAATTGCAGAGATCAATATTGAGAAAAGAATTGCTAATGATATTCGGCATGGGAGGTTGACGGTTGTTCTTATGGAAAATAATGCAAGAATTCATAAGAAGAAGAAGAAGAAGAATCAGAGAAAAAGCTCCGTGTTTCACGTGGTCACAACGGTAGACCCCCTAGGGCCCCTCCCTGCGTGTTCATTGACTCTCGGAGATGCATGAGCTCACGGGTCTCTCTGAATTTGATGGAGTGTTTGATCCTCATTTGAAATGTGGATTTAAAGGACCAGATGAAAGACTCGCCTGTGGGCACGGGTAGAATATCAATATCACATCTGAGAGAGAGAAAGCCATCCCGCGGCCCCACTCGATTCTCACCCATGGAGGCCGCCTCCACCGTGTCCCCCAACCTCCAACCTCAGTCGCAGCCCACAATTCGGAACACCATTCGTTGCAAAAATTGAAGTAAACAAACGGAAAATGAGAGAATCTGGGGGGACGAGGAATGCAATTTTCTCAAGATCACGAAGTGTCTTTTTTTAAACGTTCTGTTCTTATATCTGAACTGGTGCAGAAAATCAACATCAAGTCGAATTTAATGCTTGTTCGGTAAAAATAAAAATTCAATTAACGAGTGGAAGTGAAATAAATACAACAAAACTGTAAATTTTACAGGTCTTAGGATAAGTTTATTATGAATATGTATGTGTAGCTCTTCCTGCCATGGGTTATCAAAGCCAGTGTCCTCCTTGTGTTGAGTCAAAAGGTTTTTGGGAAATGCCATCAGAGAAAATAGCAAGGACGTGGTGCAATGATCAGGAATAAAACTTAAATATAATGGGAATCATGATACCTTATTTCAAACTCAATTTTTTTTCTTTGTTACTTGGAACATTTTGTAATATAAATGATTCCTGTCCTACATCATTTTGCTACATGATTCAGAAATGTCAGGTGTTCTGTCTCCCAGGGGACTATGTAAATGCAAGAAGGAAATTTGAATATTTGATGTTTGCAGGGTCCTCCGGGAGCGGCAGGTGCAGAAGGACGACAAGGCGAAAAAGGTGCCAAGGTAAGGCTGATGGCACGGGTGTTGTGCATGCAGAGCTCATGCGCAGGTGACGCCATGAAGACGTTCAGTGAAATGGTAAGGCGCCTTTTCTCATTAGTAACCTGTGCACGCCTTGTCTTTTTTCACAGGGAGAAGCAGGCGCTGAAGGTCCTGCTGGGAAAACTGGCCCCGTCGGTCCCCAGGGACCTGTCGGAAAGCCGGGTCCGGAGGGTCTGCGGGGCATCCCTGGGCCCGTGGTGAGCATCTGTGCTTATAAAAAAAAAAAAACACCATTGTTTTTAAAATATATATGTTTTATTTCTTAAAAAAATGACAAGTGAAAGTATTTGTGACAACGCTATTTCATAAATTAGCATATGCATGTCATATGGGAATTCAGGAAATGTTATGTGAAAACTAAAATCTTAGATCTCTAAGTAGGCCATTTATTTAATAAGTTCCTGGTAGAATTTTAACTCGTAAAGGCAGAGTGGAACACTGGACCCTAACAGCTCAAAGACGAAGTACTTTTGTGCCTGAGTCCATCCACACACACGGGCGTGTATGCGTGTGCCTGCAAGTACACGCACAGTGAGAAGACCCAAAATTGCCTGCAGCGTCTGTGGAGTTCTCCAGGCGGTGGGCTCCATTAACAGCGTTTGCTTTGTTTCCTTTGGTATTTCCAAAATTAAAATCAGACAGAAACAGGTCTGCTTTTGTTAAATTTTGATAAGGGAATCCTGTTTATTTTCCATAGGGAGAGCAAGGCCTCCCGGGAGCAGCGGGCCAGGACGGGCCGCCCGGCCCTTTGGTGAGTGCCCCCGTCCCACCGCGTTGTTTAAAAAGGGAGAATTCCAGACACAAAACTATTTATAAGCTACAACAACTGAACTCGTATCTTATAAACCGGTCTGTATTTTGTACAGGATTCAAGGAAATGTATAACTCAGCCCGAAAATGAGGAGAGTAATTCTAGTTGATGGATGACTTGGAAAATATGTCCCTTGACCAGAGATCTTTCCTTTGTTGTGTCCTTTGGATGAAAAAACTATTTCCACTCTAAGTAAAGTGCCACTAATGGCCCTTTTCTTAGGCTGGAAAAGGCCAGTTCTTTTCCAAATGTGCACAGTTTCCCCCAAACACTTGCCATGGCTCTGAGTTTCCTGGCACTTCATTTAAAAGAATCACGTTGGCCCAGCCGCACGGTGATTCCTTCCCCAATAAGTGGTTCTCTTCGTGAGTCGTGCAGGCCCGAAGAGAAATCATTAACCTCCACGGGTGAAGAAAGGTGTAATTATCACGACACCGAAGCTTCGTGATTATCAACACTTTGCGTGCAAACAGCGTGCTTGACATATGCACAGAGCACTGAGGTGACCAGCTTAGCACCCCTAGAGGAGGTTTATTAGCAGAGCTCAGAGTGCGTGGACGGAGTTTGTCGTAGGAGGCCAGGCTCTCCTCGCTACAAAGTCTGGGCAGAAAGTAAGAGTCCAAGGCACGCCTTCAAATGCCTGCTTACTGCATGGCAGATCCTGTCGTATGGTAGAAATGCTGGAACGTCATTTGCCATAAATAGTTTCGTGCAAAGGGATTAATCCAGACAGCAGACAAAACATACAGCGAACGCTCTGCAAGTGAGGCATATGGGCTGGAATAGGCACGTTCTTCCGGACAGTCGCTTAAATTTTACAAAAACGCTGCGTATCGTCAATATGTTTGTTATCTCAGAGCCACAGACGTACTCAGAAAGCTTTCAGAACTGGGTTATATGACCTTAATTGCTGGGGGGGGATTTGGGCCATTCCTTTAGTAAGACTGTCACAAAAATTTCCTCTAACACACCAAATATTTCATAAATGTTACAGTGTTTATTTTTTTTAAATTTTCTCCGAAAAGTTAAAGATCGCCTATTCTAGTAACTGGGTAAAAGTTAGCAAGCCTTGAATGACTTCCAGCAGAAGATTAGTAAGTCTGCACACCACCCCACGGGCCCAGGAACGGGGGGCCTGGCTCACGCGGGGTCACGCCCACGTCTGTACTGTTCAGGGAATAGTCTCCCTAAATATGGTGAATTCCTAACTGCACAGAGTCAGAGCCTAAAAAAGCAAAGAACTTCACATTAATGTCACCCTAAAATTTGCCAGAGATGTTTTTCTTGTTATTGCAGATTTTCCCCCTAAGTATCCTGACCTTTTTTCCAGATGAAATTAAAAAAACATCATGCCGGAGATTTCCTCTGGCTAATATTAAAAATAAAACCATCAGACATCCCACCTGATCCGGCTCGCAGACGTCTCCCCACCTCTGACTCTCAGGTGGATGTGAGTTTGCAGAACAAGGAAAGGGCTTAAGGACTCAAACCCTTTCAGGCCGAGCAAAATGAGAAGGATCAGAGTTGACCGTCCTGTCTCCGGCTGCTTGTTTTAAGTACACAGGGCGGCTTTTTCATGGTACCTCACAGTTTGACCGTGATATCTAATTTCAATGAAAACACTGCTTGGTCCCCGTGAGGCGAGGGCAAGTGTGGCAATCATGTCCAGGATGTCTTTCCGGGCACCTTGGTGACCGTTCACACTCAGCTAAGGGAGACTTCATTTCGTAGGCAGTCTGGGATTCATGGTTGCTGGTTACCGTCATTGACGTGAGGACCACGCTCCCTGGTTTCAAAAACAAGCACTACCACTGACTTGCTGCAAGACATTAGGAAAATGGTGTTGGTTTGTCTTTTAAGCTTAGGTTCCTCATCTGTAAAATGAGAACATTAATAGCACCTAACCTGGATGCTAAGAAGTTTACATTAATTCTTGTATTTTTGGAAGGCAGATGAACATCTCTGAACATCTCTGTTAGGGTGGGTTACTCAATTGCAGTCTCATTTTTTTTAAATGCTACATTTAAACTCTCTGTAAGCAGGTGGAGATACGTAGCGTTCCATAGTGATTAAGCATGTTTAAACAACAAAACCTCTGCTTTTCACCGAATTAAATACTGTCTTACGCTGTTGCATTTTTTAAACTTTGGTTTTATGGTTGACATTATTGCAGATGGTCCTCTCCCCGTCTTTGCCCACCTGCACCCACCCCTCAACCCCTACCCCCTTCAGCCACCGCCACGCTGTTGTCGATGTCCGTGGGTTACGCACGTAAGGTCTTTGGCGAATCCCTTCCCCTTCTTTCATCCATTCTGCATAAAGTGTAGGGTCTGCAGTTACTGGGAACTTGAATGCACGGGAGTTTTGAAATGTATATCAAAGCAAATATTCTGTAAGCCCTAATGCTGCAGGGAGAAATGTTTTGATTGTGTATTCCAGACACTTAAGAATGTATCATCCCTGTTTTCCCTTTTACTTTATTACTTATGAATTATGTATTTCCCCAGAGTTTTTCAATTTACACTATCTAAAGGGGAAATAGAAAATATTTACACTCGGAATAACATTTTTCTATGCAGAGTTAATATTTTTGATATGTTCCAGTTTCAGAGCATTACTTATAACGACTGTTAAGATCATAACTTTACCAATTTCTATTTCCAACTGGTGAAAATGATAAGAAACTGGTGTTGCTTCTTGGCAAGTTCCTCCTTAGATATCGTTTGCAATTGCATAAGAGATTATTAGCTTATTGGAATTAACAGTGATTTCCTGTAACTCCTTCATGAGGAATATTTATAGAAACGATTTAAAATGCATTGGAAACACAAATAACGTCTACTGTATTTCTCATTAAGCCTGAGCCATTAGAATTCCTACTACTTCTTTTTTGCCATTTTCACTCGTGCTGGGAGCATGTGATGAGAAAGCTGATTGATAACCGTCTGTAGCTCATCAGAAGTGAATAATAACTGATGTTTACATTACACCTCCCAGTTTACGCAATGCTTTCGCTGGACTGTTTTTCCTTTCATTATCACAATGCTTTGCCGCGGCTATTCTTATTAGGATGCTTTTGTAAATAAAGCTCGGAGATAATAAGAAATAGATCCAGGATTACCCAGCTAATGAGTGGTGGACTTGACACTCAAGGAAGCCGCCATTTGAATACTGATGTCGAGTGAGCAGCATCCCTGTCAGGTTTCCCATTCAGGGCAACATTTCTAGAAAGTGTATGGCATTTATGAAAGAGTTGGGATGTAAAATGAGAAGCAAAGAAAGAAAAAAAAATCTGGCCTCTTTAAATAGTTTCATATTTTCTCCCTGGCCGGTGTGGCTCAGTGGATCAAGTGCCGGCCTGCAAACCAAAGGGGTCGCGAATTCGATTCCCAGTTCGATTCCCACAGGCCTGGGTTGCGGGCCAGGTCCCCAGCAGGGGGCACATGAGAGGCAACCACACACTGATGCTCCTTTCCCTCTCTCCTTCCCTTCTCCTCTCTCTAAAAGTAAATAACAAAAATATTTAAAAAGTATTCAAAAATTTAAAAATGGTTTTGTATTTTCTATCTAACAATGGAATTTGCTTTTAACAGATATGTGTCAGCTTTCACAATATTCTACATGCTTTCCGCTCCTGGTCCAAGAGTCTTGATTCTTTCATGCAATTATGGCCTTAGAACTACTTTTTCATCCTTTTGTATGCCACCGCGTTCTAACCTAGGAAGTCTTGGGCATCTATCCTAATGGAGACAAGACCTCCAGAAATTATCTGTTTACATCACTCACTCCTATTATTTGTTTTAAAATTCGTTATTGGGCAGCATTATCATCCGAGATAATGATTTACCAGGCCCGTCTAATGAGATCAGAAAAAGTAAACGCAAAATACATTTCCTTAATTTTAAAGTGACTTAAGTAGTGTGGTGAAATGTGTGATGGGTTTATGTGACCGTAAATGAGCTCCCGAGGGCTGGTGTGATTTGCATATTCATGTAACTGGAGTCGGGACATAAGTCCCAGAGCCATTTTCTCAGACCTTTGAAACAGACGGCTGGTCTCGAACTCCAGACTTTGAGTCTCAGTTGTCCTGGGTGAGGCTAAGAATAGGCTTTTCTGATAAATTCCCCGGCAGCAACGTTAATGCCGCTGGTAGAGGGCCACACTTTGACGTCCGCCGTGGCAGGGTATCGATGAACTGGATCAGCAATTTTCAACCCTCTTCATTTAGGCACAAACAAAGTAATTACTGAAATTCGGCAACAAATCAAAAATATATGTATAGAGAGATATTTGTCAATCTGGCAAAAATAAAGTATAATTTTGACTCATTCACACTGGACAGCTATTCTTGTGTTGGCTTTTATCTTTTTTTTTTTTAATTTAGCAATCTAAAGGAAAAGAAATTAGTGCCCCTGACTAATCAGTCAGGTATTGCATATTTTTAAAAATTCTTGCAGCACAGTGGTTGAAGTTCACTGACTTAGATGAAAGTCCAGTGTGAAAACCCAGGCTTTCAAGTAGAACATATTTGAAAGTGAACTCAGTCATCTTTGTAGTCCTTTTTTGACAGAGATTTAACAAAGTGGCACGATTGTTTATTTTTACACAAAAGAGAATCTGAATTGAATTGACATAAATTTAGATCCGAGGATTAATAATGCTCTCCTTGCTAGAAGAATGTTATTAGGTGTGTTCACGCTTGAAATGGTGCCGACCATCTTTCTATGCAAATAATTTTCATCGATTGCTACTAGATGATGTAGGGGAATTTTCCTCTGTCATGACAATATTTATAGAATTTCCAGTTCACTCATAAATGGAAACAAATATAAGTATACCTAATAGTAGCCCTAATACTACTGTTACACAGCAGTAGTTTATCCCAACACTATTCTTACTTTCCCCAGAAGGTCAGGAATTCAGTTTGAGGAGTCGACTTTAGAAGCAAGAATGGAAGCGGGCTCCATCTACCACATCTCCCAGAGTCCCCTTGAGATAGAAATTGCCACCCTTGGTTTACAGATGAGAAACTAAAGCTCTCTTTGGTTAACTAATTTAAATTACTAATAATTAGTCATTTATTACTACTAAATTAGTAATGATGTATTACTTCCGTGGCTGGCTTCTTCTTCACCTCTACACTATCCTGACCCCATAATTTTCCTGTGACATCGCGCTGCCTGGCTCAGATCCGTGGGTCTTAGTACTTTAAACTCACAAGAGTGATGGACTGGGGACTTCGTGTGCTCTCGCACACCAAAGACTCCGGGTCTCTAGGAGGAGGGGGAAACGACCCATGGGAGGCAGCCCTGCTGGGGGAGATGCAGCCATGCAGACTGGTGATGACACGGCTTTGCGAAACTTAATATGCTTGGCCAAGTGCCGTGTTGTAAATCATTATCGTAATTATAATTAAAATAATTCAGCTCAGGCTAACTAATTCAAATGCACAGGGGAACCACATGGCTGTTTTGCCTTTGTTCCCCGAGGCCTGGCCTGCCTGGCCTGTTGCCGCCCTAGTGACCCCCGTGTGGGGTGTTCTGTCGGACCCACTTCGTCGTGCGCCCACAGGCCGTCTTTCAGGGTCTGTCCGTCCACACATCTGACAGCAGCGGCTGCCTGCATAGCCCCACTTGTCATAGTTTCACACCAGGGTCTCGTTTCGCATGGCTCTCCATTTGGAGTACACAGAGCCTTACGTTAAAATGTGTGTTAGAAAGTCGTCAGTGTAAATATTTCGGTGGGTAGGGGCAAGGACTAAATTGTTAGTCGCTTAAAGTCATGCCACAGTTTTCGTAAATACATAACTTAGCATGAATGGATAACCATGTCCTTGAACTATTAAAAAAGGTGAAACTATTAAAATAGAGATATAATTATAATATGAAGAAAGTTACATTACCTTATTATTAATTTTGCAAATCATTTAGATTAAGAGATTCAATTTATGAATTACAGCTAAAAATACTGTCTTGGGAGTTTACTTAGGAGAGGTGTTATCAAAGGTCAGTTGGCTCTTAAAAATGCATTGAAGTTTTTCTTTTTTTAATTTTACTGGGAATATCGCAACCTTTGAATTTCCATTTAGCACCAAAACATTTGACTGAACGTATATATTGTCTGGAAACCCCCTCTTCTCAAATTAGTGTAATTAAAAATGATCCTTACCGTATTTCTGACTTCATATTTATTTAAATAGAATCATCAATATTATATTTTATTTTGATGGTTAACTATTAAACGATAGTATTATACATACAAAGTTGTTTAGAATTCTGAGACACAAGGGCTGATCATTATTACTTTTTAATGTTAGCAAAGTTACCAACAGCAAACACATCCTGTGCATAGTAACATGCTTCCCTAATCTGCACCTCCTCTCTGTACATGTACCACTTCTCGTTCTCAGGGGCCCCCTGGATTACCTGGCCTCAAAGGCGACCCCGGCTCCAAGGGTGAGAAGGTGAGCTTCAAGGTCATGTTGGTACTGTTGTCACATCCTAACTGCAGAGGCAGTAGTTTGGTGGGTTGAAACAGAATGTCTTCATTGTCCTGACCAAGAGGAAAGCTGTCAGTCCTAGCCCTTCTGATGAGTATAGAGAAAAGAAAATATGCCTAGTCAGAGTGAAAAATGGACCGGAAATCAGTGTTACATTTTCTCGGTGTCCCCATTGGGAACCAAATGGAGAAGCATATAGTTATACTGAAAATAAAGCATCAGAAAATAAACAAGGTGTAACAAAATGCCCATTTTTTTAACATGGAAATAAAAATGTTTGAATAGACGACCCTTCAAACAGTAATTTGATCTCTCAAAATGTATGCCCAATTGTACCAAATAATTAAAGTAAATAAACCTTTGCTTTGGCTGGCGTGGCTCGGTTGGTTGGAGTGTTGTCCCATACGCAGAAAGGTCACGGGTTCGATCCCCTGTCAGAGGACATGCCTAGGTTGTGGGTTTGATGCCTGGTCGGAGTATGTACATGAGGCAGCCAATACATGTTTCTCTCTGCCTTCCTCACTCCCTCCCTTCTGCTCTCTAGGCATGTCCTCAGGTGGAGATGAGGAAAACAAACCTTTGTCAGAAAGGCATTAACATTTTGGGATTATTTCTAAGTTTCCAAAGGTCTCTTAAAGACTGCAGGCTCTCTGAAGAATAGAAATTATTTCACATAACATAAGATGCTTATTAAAACCATGAATTTTCCATTGTTTATTTCACCAATATCCCATGTGGTCATTATTGGCTTTTTGGTGGAGGGAACTGCCTCTCTGTAAATGAAACAGTGAAGATGCTATTTTTAGAAAGCATTTCGTTGCATAATAGTCCCAACCCTGAACAGGGGCCTCACTTAATGCCAACAGTGAAGGATCCTGTTGGGGGAGGGCAGAGAGGGTCTGAATCCTACATCCTTTTCAGAAATGTTCGAGCTTTTTATGTAACTGTTCTACTCTCTGTTTCATAAATGTAATGTGCAATTATTGTGTGGCTCTGATTCACTCTGTGCTTGTAATTTATCTGTTGCTAACTTTTTTTTTCTCCACCTTCCCAAGGGGCACCCTGGTTTAATTGGCCTGATCGGGCCTCCGGGGGAGCAAGGTGAGAAGGGCGACAGAGGTCTCCCAGGGACCCAAGGATCTCCAGGCGCCAAGGGCGACGGGGTGAGGAGAGCTGGAAATTATTGTCCTGTCCTTCCCAGTGACACACACACAGCTGCACACGTGCCCTTCAACTTGACCGAGGAAGTGATGTAGAGCGTCTTTATTCTAATCTCCTTGAGTCAGTGGTGTTTTCAAAAAGAAATTTATTTCACCTTAGACTCAATAAATTAAAAATGTGGCAAGTCAGAACGACAAAAATTACAGTTCAACAGTTAATTGCACTAACATTTATTGATCTCCAACACATACAAATCATTCTCCTGAAGGCTGCAGGAATATAAATATATATGTAGACATTGAGGCAAACTAGAAAAAGAGCAGATTATCTTGCAAAGTTACTACTTAGATTTACAATGGGAAATTTAAGCTCTTCTTGTGTATTTTTGCGTTCTCTGAATTTCGCTGCGTGCTGGCATGCCAAACAGGAGAGCAGGATCGCTGAGGAAGACGCTCTAATTCGGATGATTCTCTCTACAGGGAATCCCAGGTCCCGCCGGCCCCATCGGTCCACCGGGCCCTCCAGGCTTACCAGTAAGTACAAGAAAAGCGAGTTTCATGACGTCCCCTTACACCTACACCGAAGAGACGCAAATGCTCCGCCTTTGTATCTGTCACTTGCTTTTGCATTTTCTAGGGTCCGCAAGGCCCCAAGGGTAACAAAGGCTCCACGGTAAGTACCTCCCCCTGGACATTCCCATTCCGCAGTGCGCCCTGCTCCGGGGCCCTGTTCTCTGTTTATCTTGTCCCTTTTCTCTTTCACAGGGACCTGCTGGCCAGAAGGGTGACGGTGGTCTTCCCGGGCCTCCTGGGCCACCGGTAAGTGCATGGTGACACAGTGATATTCTGGTAGGTAGGATTCTGATGCCATCAACGAGGTCTTTGAATCTACAGGAAGGATGAGCAGGCATGTTCTGTCCAAGTCTGACTTTCTAGGAAATAGCAACTACGTTAATTAAGTACTCAGCTCTACCTGCCAAGACATCTTTTAATTGGTTTCACTGTGAATAGAAAGATACCTTAATTATATACCTATATACTACGTTATGATAGTCATGTTCCTATTAGTTTCTTAAGAAAATCATATACTTTTATGTCCGATTTTCGTGAAAGCAACTGATGGTCTGCCACAAAGATACCGTTACATCTATCTGACACGCGGCATAGTGCAGATGGTTGGCATTTTTTCCTACTGCAGATAATGACAATAATAAAGGCAATAATAATAACCACCACTGACAAACGCTGACATCTCCCAGGCTTCACACAACTGTTAAGCGAACGATCCGTGTGAAGGTTCTTCAGTCTCCTGCCTTGAGCTCGTTCCCAGGTGACCCAGGTGCTAGTGCGCCAGGGCTGCCACCACGAATCAGGTGGCTTGAGCAGGGGACTTGCTGCGTAACAGCTGGAGGCCGCAAGTCCTCGGTCAGAGTGTCCCCGGCGCTGGTCCTCCCAGGGGCTCGGGGAGAAAGGCCTGTCGGAGACGCCTCTCCTTGGCTTGTAGATGGCTGTCTTCTCCCTCTGTCTCTCCGCCTTCTCTTCTGTCCACGTGCATCTCTGGGCCCAAACCTCCCCTTTTTAGAAGGATGCCAGTCACACTGGAATGGTGCCCGCCCTAATACATTCGCATTTACTTAACTAAAGTGTTTCTATAGCAACCGCATCTGCAGATCAGGTCTTATTCTGAGCTGCGGGCGCTCCAGACTTGTGCACGGGAATGTCTGTGGGACACCACCATTCAATCCCTAACAATAGGGATGACGCAGTTAGTGTAGCTCTGCTCCTACACACATGTCAGTGCAAGTCGGGTTGCATTTTTCAAGTTTGTTCATTTGCAAAGATTAAAGTTATAAATGTTTAAAACAAGCTAATGTGTATTTGTAAAAGATCGAGGTATCGTGATATAAATGATCGCCCGGCACGACAGACGACTCATTAGATAGCACGAGAACCTCGAGTGGTGTTCTCATCCCCAGAGACTAAAATCTAACTGTGAAGACAGGGCATGTAAGTGAGGACGACTTAATAAACAAGAAAGGACAGCATTCAACACTCGTCCGTACAGGTCTGCGCTCCATTACTTCTACGGCAAAAGGTCTAGGAATCCCCTGAGCGGTGTGCCTGCCTCAAGCTCTCCACCATGTGTTTTTGAAAGAATTCACAAAGCTGATAACATATACAGTAGCAATTGCAAAAGACATTGAAAATAGGGAAAACACTGAGAAGCTGAACCATCTGTAATTTCGTATGACGTCACCCGCCATAACTAAGAGCCGCAGGACTTGTGACTTAGCAAACAGTTACGTGAGCGTCATCTCTCTTACAGGGTCCCCCTGGTGAAGTCATCCAGCCGTTGCCAATCCTGTCACCCAAAAAAACAAGAAGACACGCTGAGGGTATGCAGGCCGAGGCAGGCGATAACATCCTCGATTACTCGGATGGAATGGAGGAGATATTCGGCTCCCTGAACTCCCTGAAACAGGACATCGAGCACATGAAGTTCCCGATGGGCACGCAGACCAACCCCGCCCGGACGTGCAGAGACCTGCAGCTGAGCCAGCCCGACTTCCCAGATGGTGCGTTGATGGGCACGGCGACGTGCGGGGCCTCTCGGTGACCAAGGTGCCTCGTCAGCTCGTTAATTCTAGTTAGATGCTCGCTGGAGTCTCCAGATGAAGCGAACCCCGACAATTTATCAATTCCAATCTCGTAGACAGAAAAAGTCATTTGTGCTGTGTAGTGCACGGTCTGCTTTGGAAAAACCCGTGTCTGTTAAATAAGGTTTCATTAAATTATGACAAGATCATCTTTGGATGATTATAGATAACACAAATGCATTTGGCCTGGTAATCATAGAATGGGTTTTATGTATGTATGACTCTGGCTGTGTCGCTATATAATTATTTATATCCTATTAGCCTAACTGAATTTAAATGAATGTGTGTAAAATCAACATGATTGAGTAGCATCACTGAATCATATATGACCCAATGAAGAGAATATTTAAGAATTAGGATAGCTTGGAGCAAAAATTTATTTTACTGATCCACAAATAAGCAGAACAACTGTAAACCATTTACTTGTAATGACGGTAAGGATAATTTGCCGTACCCAGTGTTGGACAAAGCCATCACATACCTATTCTGAGAAGGAAGGAGTTGTGAGTGCCCCTAGTTGACTGAAATCACACTTTGAGTCAAATGAGCCAACTAACCAGGGGCAGATCGCTCTCGGATGCGAAATCTCCCACTTGACGTGGAAATACTTTCCCACTCTTTCTACTCTTGAGACAATATCATTTTGACTGCCAATCACATGATTAACATTGCAACTGAGGTCTGAATAGTTGGGTTCAGATGGAAAAGTGGACCACAATGCAAACCGGCCACCACCAAAAAGGAAGAACTTTGTAGAATCGGGCTCACTGAAACACGGCCTGTTAAAATGATCACACCTGCAGGTGATGTATCGCAGCAATGTATGCGTGAGACCCATATGACCCTATTACCCAAGGTTGCCCCAATAAATTTAATAAAATAAAATGATAACACAGGTAGTTATTAATGGCTCTATACAAGCTGACGTCCAAAGTCTTCAGATTTATATTATGTTTCTTTGAAAAGGTATGGTTAGCTCAGTGTTATTTCAGTGATTTATGAGGGGAGTGACTCGGCCCTCTGATCTAGCTGACTAAGATAACCATATATCATGGAAAATCAAATGTGAAAACCGCACATGACTAGTTACAACCCGAGCAGTCCAGAAAACATTTTGTAAACTTTCGGAAGGGGAAAGTTCATTGTGGGCTATAGTTCCCTGTGGCTTCCATATAATATTCATTAATTCTTCAGGGTGGTAGTTAACTACTATTATATGTATGTATGTATTTATTATTTACTTAGTGGTGCCAGGCACTATTCTCATGCAGAGATGCCCAGACAAACGAGGAACAATGCTCTCGAGTTGCCATTATCTAACGTACTAGAAAAAACTGGGTGTTTATTATAGTCAACTAAGGGGTGATTCCATTTTCAACTTAAAAAAATGTTAATATTGGAGGAGGTGACTTTTGAGCCAAAACATTAAAGCCGTAGCCTGTCACATGAAGAATCAGAAGGGTCCTCTCGGCAGAGGGTAGGGGACATGGGCAAGGCTCTGATGAAGGCAAGATCTTGGCATCTTGGAGGAACTGAAGGTCCCGTGGCTGGACAACAGTGAGCGAAGTGGAAAGTGACCTGAAGTGACTGGGAGGGCAGTTAGATGGGCAAAAGAGACGGGTGGCAAAGTTGTTGGACAGATCCAGACAAGAGATCGTGGTAGCCTGGTGCGCAGGGTGGTGTGACAATAGAAACAGGAGACGAATAAATAGGAGATAAACTGAAAATAGTATCCACAGAACACTGAGTAGATTGAACAAAGGTGTCTTAGTAACTCAGCTCTCCATATGTGATTCAAAACAATACTTAAAGACAATGTTAACTGAATAAAATAAAATAAAAATAATGCTTAACATACAATCCAGAATTTTATATTCCTAACAAACAAGCAAAAGCAAAGATAAGAGGGGTTACTCTGGCTGGTAAAATCTCCGGTGATTTTTGTTGTATCGTGTATGTTTTTCCTGAGAATTTCCATTTGTTCCAGATGTGAATTTATTAATGGGGTGAACCAAAAAATTATAAATGTTTTTTTGTTAAATAATACAGTTGGGGTGCCCTGACATGCAGCAGGAGCTTGTTGACTGTGAGAGTGATTGCCCTGTTTATGAGCAGTAGTAGCCGAAGAGAGGACAGCTCGGCACTGCCGTTTCAGGGGGCCACTAAGCAGTGGGAGCTGTTAAAATGTTCAAGTTCGTGCTCAGTGGATAGACAAAATGGAAATCAACATTTGACATGAAGTGGTGGCATGAGAAATGGTAGGAGGGAGGCAAAGTCATCCTAACATGTCTGTCAACTCTGCCTCCCAATGATTCTTGGTAACCAAAGCCATATTGTCAGTTACTTAAAGAACAATTTTGGTACTCCCACTATTTACCAAATTCCTTTGCTCACCTCATGCCAAATTAATGGTGATGGTTATTCACATGGTAAAACTTGTTCAGTGCCGTTTAGATAACGACATTAATAGCAAACAGCACTTAAATGCAGAGGTCAGCAAAAGTTGGTTTAGAGTTGTAGTACAAATAAATATTAACGAGTAAATAATACAAGTGTAAACTCTGTGTTTCATGGGCTCACAGCTGCAATCCTACTTTTGCTCACCCCTGGGTATAAAATTGACCTGCTTCTTAGGTTCCCACTCAAAGAAGGAGTACATTTGCTACGAGAAAGTTTTGCTCCAAAGTGATCTCTAAAGTATAGTCTTTGAGACTAAGTAGATACTGTCACCTCCACTGTGACCAGTGAATAAACCAAGAAAAAACATTGGCTATTGTACTTAGATGACGTAAGTAGTAAATAACACTTGAAGGGATTTAAGGTTGAGAAAATCTGATTCCAGTGTGCATATAATTCATCACACGTGATAAACAGAATGTTCGTATGTGAGGTGACATGTTCTAAGTAAAAGTAACAGGCCTGAATAGAGAAGGGTGTCCAGGCAGAGGGTCTGGGGGCGTATGCATGGCTTTGAGGCTCACAAGACAAAGGCTCACTCCTCAAGTCCTCAAATGTGGACCCCAAGATGACCAAAAACATAAAAGAAATTCCTATGGGAAAAGATCAATATAGTCATTGTTCCTTATTCTGCTAATAAAATTTGATATAGAACACACTTGTGGATTTGTCTCTGACATATCTGTTTCCTCCCTCCAGGTGAATATTGGATCGATCCTAACCAGGGTTGCTCCGGAGACTCCTTCAAGGTTTACTGTAATTTCACATCGGGGGGTGAGACGTGCATTTATCCAGACAAAAAGTCCGAGGGAGTAAGTACCCGTCGGTTTTGGG